>JAECUM010013520.1:0-55538 GCA_016617855.1 Megalonaias nervosa | reverse complement strand
CTTCTGTTGACCACCGTGAGATCTCCTGTCTTGCTGTAGCTCTCCATAGAACACCTTCTTGGGTAGGCGTTCTTCCGGCATGCGGACAACATGGCCAGCCCATCGGAGTTGTGCCTTGCACAGCATGGTGTGGATGCTTGTCATTCCGGCCTGAGTGAGCACCTCTGTGTTCGGTACCTTGTCCTGCCATCTGATCTTCAGCAGTTTTCTCAGGGAGCTCAGGTGGAAGTGGTTCAGTTTTTTAACATGGCGGCTATACACAGTCCAGGTCTCGCAAGCATAGAGGAGAGTGGGGAGAACAACCGCTGCGTAGACTTTGAGTTTGGTGGCAAGCTTGATGCCTCTCCTATCCCAGACATTTGAGCGGAGTCTGCCAAATGCTACGCTGGCTTTGGCAATCCTGGTGTTGACGTCATCATCTATGTGGACTGTTTGTGAGAGGGCACTGCCGAGGTATGTGAACCCGTCCACATTTTTAAGCTTTTGGCCATTGACAGTGATGGATGGTTCCAGGTAATCTTTTCCAGGAGCTGGCTGATGCAGAACCTCGGTCTGGCTGGTGGAGATGGGGAGTCCGAGGTTGGTGCACGCTGTAGAAAAGAGGTCCATGCTCTGTTGCATTCCTGCCTCCGTGCTGGAGTTGAGGGCATATTCATCTGGAAACAGGAAGTCGCGAATGTTCTCAACTTGGACTTTGGTTTTGGCTTGAAGCCTCCTCAGGTTGAACAACTTCCCATCCAGACCGCATCGGAGACAGACTCCCACATCACTGCACTTGAAAGCATCCATCAGCATGGCGGAGAACAAGAGGCTGAAGAGAGTGGGGGCTAAGACGCATCCTTGTATCACACCATTCGTAACGTCAAAGGGTTCAGAATAGTTACCCTGGTCCTGGACTCTGGCAAGCATGCCATCATGAAATTGCTTCACCATTTCAATGAAGACTTCTGGACATCCAAATTTGGCCATGATCTTCCAAAGACCGTCCCGGCTAAGCGTGTCGAATGCCTTAGTCAGGTCCACGAAGGTGGTGTATAGATGGACATTTTGTTCGTGATACTTTCTTGCATCTGCCTGGCAGCAAAGATCATGTCGATGGTGCCTCTCTCCTTTCTGAAGCCACACTGACTTTCTGGCAGTAGGCCATGATCAAGGTGATCTGGGAGTCTGTTCAGCAGTAGCCTGGCGAGGACCTTCCCTGCGATGCAGCGTAGAGAGATTCCTCTGTGGTTGTCGCAGGATTGGCGATTTCCTTTGCGTTTGTAAATGTGGATGATGGATGCATCTTTGAATTCCTGGGGTACGGGTTTCTGCTTCCACATCCCGCAAAACATCTCTGTTAGTCTTTCCATAAGCTTAAGCCCACCAGACTTGTAGATCTCAGCTGGGATGGAGTCTGCTCCTGGAGCTTTCCCACTAGACAGGAGCTCAATGGCCTTATGAGTTTCCAGCATTGTTTGAGGGTCAGCCAATCTCTCGTTGATCTCCACCTGGGGTAGACTGTTGATCGCTTCATCATCGATGGAAGAGGGTCTGTTGACGACACCGTCAAAATGTTCCGCCCAGGGATCCAGTATCTTCTCCTTCTCGGTTATGAGAGTGCTGCCATCGGAGCTCAAGAGTGGGGCTGTGCCTGATGTTACTGGACCATAAACACCACGAAGAGCACTATAGAAATTTTTCATGTCGTGTCTGTCGGCAAAGGACTGAATATCATCAGCCTTTCGGCTCAGCCATGTGTCCTGCATCTCGCGCAGTTTTTTCTGCACAGCTTGGCGGACTCTGCTGAAGGCATCTTTCTTTACAGCGGCCTTGGGATCGATGCTGTACGCACGGTGGAGACAATGCTTCTCCTCTAGCAGGGACTGTATTTCTTCACAGTTCTCTTCAAATCAGTCTTGGTGCTTTCGCGCAATGACGCCAAGGGTTTCAGATGCAGTAGAGTACACCAGCTGTTTGAAGGCCGCCCAGCATTGCTCTACGTCGTTGGTATCAGAGTCTGTGGTTTCCAGCTGGCTTGTCAGAGCTTCAGACAGAGCATGCTCAGCGTTGCAGACTTTCAGCCTGGAAACATTGAGGCGCTTTGGGACTTTAATTCCCTGTGGACGTCTGAGAGGTTGAATTCTAAGATTCATCTTGGATATCTGTAGCCTGTGGTCTGTCCATCAGTCAGCACCACACATCGCCTTGGTCACACGGACATTCTGCCTGTCACTCCTACGGACCAAGATGTAGTCGATCAGATGCCAATGCTTAGACCGTGGGTGCATCCAAGTTGTTTTGTTACGGTTGGGCAGACGGAAGAAGGTGTTTGTGATCAGGAGATCATATGTTGGGCACATCCTCAAAAGTTGATGTCCATTACTGTTGCAGTTGCCAATCCATGTCTACTAATAACTCCCTCCCACGAGACGTGGTCCGCGCCAACTCTGGCGTTAAAATCACCAAGAATGATCAGCTTATCTGACTTTGGTATTGAAGCAATCAGAGCTTCCAGATCCTGGTAGAACTTGTCTTTGACTTCCTCCGAGTTGGTCATGGTTGGTGCATAAACACTAATGAGTGTGGCTTGCTTTTTTTGCAGGTAAGGGTAGCTTCAGCATTATTAGCCGGTCATTAATTCCCTTTGGTAAGCTGGAGAGCTTATTCACCAGACTCGACTGGACAGCGAAACCAAAGGTGTAGCCAGCTCCGACTTCACTCAACTGGCCCTCGTCGGCCAAGCGAGTTTCACTCAGGGCTGCTGTCTCTGTCTTGTAGCGAGCAAGTTCTCTTGCAATCAGGGCAGTTGTTCTCTCTGGTCTGTCAACCTCTGCACGATCCAATAAAGTGCGTATGTTCCAGTGAGGGGAACCTTTCGAGTTTTCTTTGTGTTTCGACTGCAAGAATGGGATTCCTTCCAGCCGCGGTAAGCTGGTCGGGGTAGTTGAAGCAGGTTTTTTAGGGCACCTTTTCTAGCTCCTTCCTCAGGCTACGGAGGTAAGCAGTATTATCCTGAAGATGTCTGCTTAGTCGCTCAGACGGCTGCCGAAATCCATTTCTGCTTCAGGTCAATGGAAGACAACCCTATGGCCTGACCGCCTGCGTGCAGGTCCGCCACAAGGGCTGTCAGTGTATCCACACCTGCCGCGTCGCAGCTCGCCCATCGCCGCAGGACTTGGGCACGGGTGATGACATAAATGACTTGCGCGTGAGTTAGATTAAAGTGTGGGAGAGTTGCGCTACGTCAGCCTCACTCTCTCGTCCAGGCCCCACTTTGTCCAGTGGCAAGACGTAGTCTAGACGGATGGAATGGGTACTGGATGCAGTGGATGACCAAGGTGTTCTGCGTGTCTTGCCGTGCTCTTAGCGCTCCAGGTCGCTTTGCTGGCTCCGCCTTCCTGCTCGTTGACCAGCTGGTGGTTCCTCCGCGCAGTCCGCCGGGTCCAGTCTTCACAAGCTATGGGTGACAAGCCCTAACTCACCGAAGGTTTGAGACCCGTCGGCTACCCTCAACCTGGTTTAGCCGGCCAGTCGAAGCCGTTGCCCGTGGTGTGGTCGCTGCGCATGCTACAGCTTCTTGGAGCCACAGATGAGAGCTGATTGCCAAGTGGGGACCAAAGATGGACTAACTATCCCAAGAGGAGTACGACTGCTACCCCCACCAGAGGTACTACCCCCCCATGAGCACCCTTTACACCACAACCGTATCAACCGTATAATACGTGTGTATTCGCTAGACATTACACGTGTATAACGGTATGAGACATGTGTATTTGCTAGACATTACATGTGTATAAAAGATACTCATGACTTTCTTAAATGTGTCTGTTGCACTTCATTGAAAAAACGAGTTACATATATTATATACATTTCCATAAAAAAGGATGGCCAAATTGATCAGTCACAGTGTGAATGTGGTGTTTAAATTTCTCAAATGACTACATATGTAGCTGTAATAGCTTGCCCAGAGTTAGTGTTTATTTGTTTTCTAAACTACGATCATTAAATAAAATTCCATGTATCGAGTATTTTGTATCTTGGAATTTTGATTTTCTTTCGTGTACAAAGCCTTGTAAAGAAAAGAACTGTCGATTTATCTTCCTGTCTGCAGTATGTTTTGTGTATACAATTAGAAATCACTATAAATTATAGATATTGACATGGGTGGTTTGTATTTGCATTCTTGTATTGTTTTGTAATATTTGTAAGAAAACACCAACTATCACGTTCACCCTGAAATCTACAGCAATTACAATTTATTATTATTATTATTATTATTATTATTGCGGTGATTATGTTTTTTCCCCAGTAATAATAATAATAATAATACTTATTAATTATTATTATTTATAATTATATTATTTCATGTTAATATTTTTATTATTGAAATGCAAAAACCACGATTTAAAAAATGCTATCATTAAAACAGAAATAAACCTACCATTGTTACGTGTTGGCTCGTACAATAATAACAAGAGAAAAGAGTGAAGACAACAAGCTTTGTATATTTTAACAAAATAAATTATTTCCCTAGAAAACAATGTAAAATTTGGAAAATAGGACTTACGGTTTGTGAATATAATCCAAAATTTAATCCTAAGAATGAAAAATACAAGTCCTATCACTAAATAGTTCTATTAGAATCCAAGTTCGAATCTCGACGTTCCAATATGGAAGGCGATGACGTCAGATGTGGTTCTTGTACAAAATAGCAACAGTTCCTCAATTGAATCACAGTTTATGTTTCCGAATAATTCCAGAATAAATTTCCACTGAATTTCTTTCTCTCAGAATTTATAAAACAGTACACTGGTTTGGTCTTCTAGAGAATAAATTATTAAATTCCAAACACAAATGAATTTTAAAAAACAATCTGGTTTCAACAATAAAATAACCTATCCGGCCTTCTAGGTATCAGGAATACAACTGACTGATAAGCGCTCGGGAAGAGTATTATATCTACCCTAACACTTGAAACACGCAATAAGAAAAATGCAATTTGTTACGTAGGAAGAACCCCTATCTATTATCACTCTGAAATAAATATAAAAATAAAACATTGTTTATCTAGACTAGACGAAATGACCCTGGCAATAGCCAATCGTTTTAGCGTAGCGCTTACACTACCGCGGACCAAGGTAAACTAAAAATATTGCAAATGTAATATGTTTTACGTCTTAGATAAACAGAATTACTGAGAAAAAAAATCGAATCCCTGCAATAATCATTACAATAAAATGTAATGAAACAAAAATAAAATAAAAAAGAATTTTACAACTAACACACAAGCAATTTAATTACATATACGTAACACCATGACAGGATAGAGTTTCGTATTCGTCTTCGATAAAATGTTGCTTGCAAACGTAGCAAAATTTGCTTTGTGGTGTGACCAACTTTTTAAATCCCGCTCCGCCACTCCTTAAGGCGTGTATGCACGCGTTCCAACGGGATTTTTTTTTTAGGAAAGATATGCCCACCCTTCTGAGAGCAGTTTGACACGACCCATGGCGTTTCAGGCATGAATTATTACTTTTTGTTATTCAAATGTCAAATGCTTACTGCGCAACATTAGACCCGCGATGTGAGATAAAATCAAAAACGTTCCGGACTAGGAACCTACATGCCTGCAGCGCCGTCTAGAAATATCGCTATCTAGAAATATCGATTAGGAAGACAACCGGCCGATGTACCTCATTCGAGATGAATCGTAGACCCTCTACCTGATGAATGCCCAACCATCCAAACGGACAGTTAATATCATTTACCGAATAGTTAACTCTTAAGTCGAGCTGAACTCACTGAAATAAAATAACAAAGCGACTGTAGCTAGCTCAAGGGAGACAAATTTGCAAATTATATGGCATGGATGTCCGTCATACAAAATAGTGCCCGTTATCCGTTTTGGACAGCTATCCGCTATATAAGGAAGAACTACATATGGATTTTCAAAGGCGATACCTGAAAATATTCCTTTATGAGCTGGTGTCCGCTATATGTAGTTTTCTGTTAAGGCAGATTTCACTGTAACGTGTTATCGATTATGTGGCCGATAAACTACCTTATTCCAAATATCATCGTCGTAATCAAACATTAAGAAAGAATGTTATTGCATTACCATTCAGTTAGGGCCTTATCGATGGATGGAGTCAAATTCCAAAAGAAAAATGAAAATCTACTCAGAGGGGCAAGAAACCAAATAGTCAGACTTAGGTTTTTTTCTTTTTTTCTGTAAGATTTACTAACTGATCGTGATACTGCATATACTTAACGCGGAATTAGAAATAATTAACCTCTTATTACTTCAGAAAACAAAATTAGGAACTTCGAAAATGGAAAAGCATTTTGGAAATTGATTAATTCATTACTTAAAGATAAGGTATAATGTGACTGTAGAAATATAACAAAAGATACAAAGATAGACGATTTGTTGAATACTTATAATAGAAATAATGTTAATGATATTCCTAATGATGAAGTTCGGTTGGCGATAAAATACCAACTATTTATAGAAGTTCTATTCATTGGAGATCAGAGTGAAAACTCTATTACCCTTCTTAATAAGAAAATAAAAATGGAAAATAAAGGAAAAATGTCTTAATTCAGGAGATGAAGACCTGATAAAATGATGGACGCTATCAGCTTTGATAAGAAAAAAATTATCAAGAAATTTCTAAATAAAAACTGCAAGGTCACACGAGTTTCATGGATTGAACAAGATTTTAAGAAAATGACCAAATATTTTGTGACATAGAAAATATAAATTATCCTTGCAAACACACGTGAACATGTATGAAGAGTGTTAATGCCAGTCTTACAGAACAAAGATATGTCGTTGAAGAAACAAGATCGTAGTATGAAATAAGTTATGCCTCTGGAGATGTGTGAAAGAAGCTATGCTTCTGGAGATGTATGAAAGAAGTTATGCTTCTGGAGATGTGTGAAAGAAGCTATGCTTCTGGAGATGTATGAAAGAAGTTATGCTTCTGGAGATGTATGAAAGAAGTTATGCTTCTGGAGATGTGTGAAAGAAGTTATGCCTCTAGATAAAACGAAGATGCTAACCTTAAATTAATTGTTGGCAGTGATAATATTTCAAGTTAAAATGAAAAACAGAGGCAACATTTAGAGGGTAAAATACCGTGTACAGCAGCTGCAGCTGCTCTCAAAAATATTACAAAAATATTAGTACTGTTTCAAATGGTTTGCTATTTAATAACTTAAATATTGTTTAAATTTTTGGGTTTAACATATTTTTCTTGGAAACGATGCATTTGGGATTGACTAATTAGTTGTAGTAACTATTTTCACCGTTCCCATACAAAGAATACTTTTTAATAGATGGCTAGGATATGTACAAAATTAATTTTATTAATAAATATTAAATTATAATTGGCGATAATGAAAGAAGATAATGGGAGAAAAGAAAAAAGACGGCGAGGAATGAGGGTAGATATTGTGTCATAGGTACAAGAAGATATTCAAGCATTGTTGGGCTCGAACAGTTTCAAAGTTTTAGTATATTTTTGTACCGTCAGACCTATAAGTTAATGTTACTGTTTAGTTAGTTTGCGACATCCTCTTAATAAAAAAATACAAATTTAGTTTCAGTTGGTTTAGTTTAAGTAATTAATTAACATACATGCAACTTGAAAATAAATAATGTTCACTCGTTTCGTCGCCTTCTCCAAATAAATCACAGGAGTTTCACTTTAAACCTGTTCTGTAGAGATGCTTCCTTAAAGAGCTGCGATTATTCCTCAGCATTGTGTGTATAATTGATAATTTTTATTACCATGCTGAATGTTTCATTTTGAGTATTAGATTCTGGAACCGCGGACCGTTTGAATTCACCTAGCGACATAATCTGACAGATTATTCTAAAAATTGATACTGGATGGTATAAAACTATAAGCGATAAAGAGCATACAAGCGCGACATTGAAACAATATCAAACCTATTATGCAGTGTATCGGTGTATCTTGCTTACATAAGGAAACATTTATCCTTGTAAAAAAATAGGGGGGACAACGTCGTTGATAATACAATAAAAAGTTGATATGTTTTGACATTCTCCTTCTACTCAATTAAATAATATCTATACCTAAATGTAAACATTCTTTATTTGCATAACAAGGTAACCAACGATAATGCGGGCAGCTTCAGGCTGTACTGTTTCTACTTTAATCAAATTCTCCTCACGATAACAATTCCAGGTTACATTGGCAGTTTCCAAAAAGGGTCTAATATGAGACGGGTAAAATTTTAAAAATGTTGCATTAGAAAACTAAAACTCAGTGTTCTCAACAATGTCATTTTTATTTCCTATTTTCATCTTATTGTGAGTATATTCATACCAATTAAAATATTTTTGAATCGTCAATTCAGTGTGCGTGTGAGAATTAACAAAGCGTGGACTTTTGCATTCTGATAGTAGTGTAGTTGCTTGTATCTCTGACCTTTCTGAGAACAAAATTACTTCCGTTTCCGCAGCATTAAATATCATCAGCCTCTGCATTCAGTCATTTAATTTTTCCAAATATGATTAATGACTTTTTCAATTTCAACATTATTAGAAGATAATAATATAATATTGTGTCATCTGGACAAAGACGAATTAGGGAATTCATAGATTCAGTAATGTAGATTACATAACCAAGAATAATAAAGGACATAATGCTGAAACTTGGTGTACTGCATTTGTTTTCCTAATACTTAATAATGAATCTTTAACAATAACCTTTCGAAAAGACAGAGTTCAAACCAAACAAGGAAATCATAATTCATTTTCCCAAAGATTGAAGACAAGACCTCGATGTCAGACTCTGTCGAATGCCTTCGATAGGTCACAGAATGCCATGCAAAACTATCTTCATTTTTCTTGCTAGACATAGAGTATGGAGAATTTCAGTCGGCTGAAATAATGTATAGTTAGTCCATAACAAGCCAGACCGATATTTATGAGAAATATTATTTGCATGAAAGAAGCTATAAACGTATTTATACACAATCATTTAAAACAGTTTCCAATTCAGCTTATAACTTACTGAGATCTATATAGTTGGATACCTGAGTTAAATCACTTTTTTCATTTTTCAAAGACTCTTACAACAGTAGCTAGTTTCTTGAAGCTAGGAAAGGTTTTATCCTCTAGATATATATTGAGCAAGCAGTATAGGACTCTAGGCAATGACTGAGCAACAGGTTTCACCTCTAACGACTAACAGCACTAGCGAAGGGGGACGATATAAAGACAATGAGAAATTAATGTTAAAAAGGGTGTTTAGAATATACGGACAAGGGGAATTTAACATGGGTGGGACTGTATACGGACAAGGGAAATTTAACATGGGTGGGACGATATACGGAAAAAGGAAATTTAGCATGGGTGGGACTATATACACACAATAGGAACTGAACAAGGGTGACGTCACGGTACTGGACACTGGGGAAACAACGGCAACAATGTTGCAAAAGTTGACCTCAGTCGGGCGGAAGAGTGTGGCAAGGGGTTGACCTGAATACGCGCTACTCTCGGGACAAATAGAGACATTGACATAGAGACGTGGTTAGAGACGTGGTTAGGACAGGGTTAGAGACATAAACATACATAGATTGATGGACATAAATCTATCACACAAACAACTATACAACCGACTAAAAGAAAATTTTAGGCAAGAGAGAATAGGCATCTTTTCGAGGCAATGAAGTGGCCCTGAAAAGGGCCGTCTAACTTTTTCTAATTTCTTTCCTCCCTTCTTCTTCTCGACCATCTTCTCATCTTATCCATTATATTCTTCTTCTTCCCATTCTCTTTCTCCTCCTCCACCTTCTCCTCTTGTTTCCTTTTCTCATTCTCCTCTTCTTTTTCAAGCTTAGCATTGTAGGTTCTCATTTGCTCCTTTTCTTCTTTGCCCACCTTCTCCTCCTTTTCCTGTTTTATCATGTCTCTCAATATTTGTTTCCGTTTCTTCAAATTATTAATCTCCATTTTCAATCTGTGTGGGCTATAATCCCCATACTCTATTCTAATGAGCATCTCTTCCACCATGCCTATGGTATCCACTACCTCTTGGAATTCACACATCCCCCACACAAACACACAAACACTTTTTTTTTGGTTTAGGGATAAGTGTCTTTTGTTAAGGGAAAAACAAACACACATACATACACAAACACACAAACACACAAACACTATATTTTGTGTTTAGGGATCAGTTTTTTTTTTGTTATGGAAAAAAACCCCACAAATACACAAACGTGCGCGTGCACACATACACATATAAACACACACACACACACACACACACACAAACGTACGTGCGCACACATACATTCACACAGAATTATATGATTGGCAACTTGATCAGTCTCTCTTTTCTAGAGATATGGTTGGCCCTGAGAAGGGCTGTTGTCTCTAACTCCAAATGTACCTTTCAATGCTAACATCTCCCAGGTCTAGCCCCCCACACACATCTCCTACTCCAGCCATTCTCCCAATTAATATGTGCGGTTGGGAGCGCAGATGGTTGATGAGTGGCCTCATCATCCCAATTTTCACTTTGAGGGATAGTGAACACTTATTCCCTCTGTCTTCTCCTATGCCCGATCCGGAGTTGAAGAGGTCTCTGCGGCTCCCACTCTTGCCGTTGTCTCTCCAACTCTTCATCCCAGTTTTCCATCTGGGGGATAGCGGCTGTAGGTACTGGTGGTAGTGGTTGTGGCTGTAGCTGACGTAGTGGCAGTGGTGGTGGTAGTAGTGGTGGTGTTGGTGTCCTGACTTCAGGCTTCACCTCACACTTATGCCTAATCATGAGGTGAGGCAGGATCCTTTCTTTCTTCTTTTCCTTCTCCTGTTCTTTCTTTTTCCTCTCCTCCTCTTCCTCAGTTCTGGCACTTTCCTGGATCGCCTCCATGGCCAGCTCATCAAGTAGACGTCTGGCATACTCCAGGTGCATTTGGAATTCCAACAGTTTGCCGATTCTGCTCATCTTGAATGTTAGCGAGCGAACGCTGGGATAGCCAGACTGACGAACGCTCCGTTTATATCCCTGAAGCTCAGACGTGAAGGAAAACATCCACTTACACAAAAACTAACAAT
Source organism: Megalonaias nervosa (assembly GCA_016617855.1). Lineage (NCBI taxonomy): Eukaryota > Metazoa > Mollusca > Bivalvia > Unionida > Unionidae > Megalonaias > Megalonaias nervosa. The sequence continues at coordinate 44,455 of JAECUM010013520.1, read as the reverse complement.
GACTGACTGAGAAGGATTAAAGTCGCCTATGCTAACTAAGAGCTTTTGCGACTCCTTAATGCTCAGTTGTTGAGCTTTTTAATTGGTCGGTGTCTCAGGAATGATGCCGCAAAAACACCGCTTTTATGTACGATAGTCGTACTTTTTAATTGTATCTCAGGAGGTGGAAAGGAGGAAGGGGACCCGGCGGGGGACGCCAACCGCTGATGCCGTGTACGCTCCAAAGGGCCCGGACCGACGTGATTGTATGTCAGATTCTGTCCAGTTGTGCTAGTGGACGTTCCCTATCCCAATATTGTGTGGGCCACATATGCAATTGCTCTAAGTTTCTGAGTTGAAGATTGCCTATTTTATCCTTGTGTAGTTGGAATTTTGTGTACTAAGCGTACTTTTAACGACGAAATTACACCAATCAGCCGGGTGCCAGCAACCCTGTGTTTCTTTTTGTTTTTTTGGGGGGGTCACGCATTGTTAGTATTAGTTGTTGTTTTTGATGGCGGAGGGTCTAAAGGATCAGAGTAGTTTTGAAAGATGGTGTTATCGAATGAGGCCTTCTATTGCCAATGGAAGTGCCTCCCTTGTATATAAAAGTAGGGGGTGAGAGTAGAGATGGGGGTGGGGGGTGGGGCGAAGGGGATTCTTGGTGGAAAGTCTTTGTTCAACATAGGCTTGTTGTACGCAGGATTCCACACAGGTGTTCGCTAGTCTGTTTTCCCTAGCGCCTGTTTTCGGCCCTATTAGTTAGTGAGGGGGTTAGTAGAGGATGGGTTAAAAGGAGAGCTTTTGTCCGAAAGTGTTGAGCCAGTGCTTGCTCGAGGAGGTCGGCCAGTGCTTGCCCAGGTTTGTGCCAGTGCCTGCACGGGGAGGTGGGCCAGTGCTTGCCCAGGGGAGGGTATGAATTTGAGCCAGTGCTTGCTCTTGTGTGGGCGAGAGCCTGCCCATGGGAAGGACCGGGGTTTGGTTTTTTAGTTTTTGATTTGGAGGGCTAGTGCTTGCCCTGTGGAGGTACTGGTCCTTCCTGGTTCTGTTCTTCCGGTGTTGGAGGGCTAGTGCTTGCCTTGTGGAGGTTCTGGACCTTCCTTGTTCTGTTCTTCCGGAAGGGCTCCTTCTTGTCCGCCAAGTGGAGGTTAATATTCCAGTCGTTTTCCTGTGTTCACTTGGCTGTATTCCCCAGTTGCCTCTCTCTTGTCTTTTGTCTTCCTTGTCTTGATTTGATTATTTTCTGTCAATCGTCAATTTTGAATTGATATTGTGCCCTTTTTGTTTTGCTAATGTCATGCATGAGGTATGGGATGGGAGATGGGAGGGGGAGATGAGAGAAGAGATAACACACACACACACACACACACACACACACACACACACACACATACATATATATATATATATATATATATATATATATATATATATATATATATATATATATATATACACACACACACACACATATATATATATATATATACACAAATATATACATGTACATATACATACATACATACACACACATATATACACACACACATATATATATATATATATATATTTGTTTTATTTTTTTTATTTTTTCCTTCCCTTAAGTATTAGTTATTAGTTGATTATGTGTTGGTTAGTGGTTAAGTTAGTTGTTGTGGGTGTGTGTGCTTTGTTAGTTTGTTTTAGTTGAATAGTGTTGGAGTAGTGTTGTTTTTGTTGTCGCATGCTATGTACAGAGTGTTTTTTTGTGGTGTTGTTTAGTCTATATTATATTGATGGTTCTGTATGGTTGGCTTTTGATGTCTTGGTCCTGTTTGCCCTGTTATTCTTGTCTGTCCCTCAACGCGACTGTGTTTCCGATTAAACTTATTGGTGTCCGTCTGTGGCGCTGTGCACCCCTTTGTTGTTAAAGGTGAATTTCGATTCTTTGTGTAAGTTCCTTTTTAGGACTCGCCTTTTGGCTTTGCAGTTGTTGCCATAATCCTGCCTCCCTTGTTGTTGCTAGTGCCCTTATGTGACCTTTTGTCTTGGTATTTTAGTTAAGATTTGCCCGTTAGTTGGTCCTTGTGCCATAGTCTTATTTCCCTAGTTGAATCTGATGTTCAATGGTATTTCTGGCTCCCTCGTTGTTGCGTTTGGTTTTCAATTCCTTGTGCCTTTTAAGGCTGATTTCAGGGCTTATGTTTTAGCGGGCGTTTTGTCATAGTCCTTTTGTGTTTGCATGTTGTTTTACTTACCCTGTGTCCAGCTTAATCCTGTTGTTGTCATTGTTATGATGTCTAGTAGTCCTGGTTCTCTAGTCGTTACCATTGGATTTCGATTCCTTATGCCTTTTAGGTTGGTTTTGGGACTTTGTTTTTAGCTGGCGTTTTGCCATAGTCCCCTTTTTAGTCCTGGTCCTGTTGTTGGTATGTTGTCTGGTGGGTAAGTGTATTAGGATTAATTGTTAATTGTTAAGTCTGGTTAATAGGTTAGTAGGATAAGTGGGTGCTGGCGTGTTGGATGGCTGGTAGTGTTTGTCTCTGAGCCGTGAGTCTATTCTCATTGTCATAGTCCTGGTTTGTTGTGTTGCTGTTGTTTTTCTTTTTGTTTATATGTGACCATGTTTTTGGATCCCCTTTAGGTACGAGATGACGTTTTTGTAGGTAAGTTCTATATTTGTGTTCTTGGTCTTATCCAATATCTCTGGGTATTTTGTTGGTGATCCAATGCGTTTCTGGTATTCTTGGAAGCTGTTCCGCTCCACATTGTAGGTGGCACATGTGTTGAATATGTGGTCGAGCGTCTCTGCTATTGGGCAGTGAGGACAGTTGGTTATTTGGTTCCCTTGGTCTTTGAGGTACCTTTCGAAGCTCCCTTTCAGTAGTGTTTTTCCTGTCATGATTCTGTTGATAATCCTTAAGTCATTAACTTCCATGTCCTTTGGGGTAATGATTTTCCTGGATACTTCTTTTTTGTAGTTGGTGGAGATGCCTTCCCTTGTTGGAGTTGTTCCTTATGTGTTGCCATTTTGTGTTTATTTTCTGTCTAACCTGACTGTAGAGTTCTTGGACGCCGTAGGTGAGGGAGTGTGTTTCGTTGTTGTGGGGGTTCTTTTTTGCCACTGTGTCCGCTTTGTCGTTCCCGGGGAGGTTTATGTGTGATGGCACCCAGAGGAATTCAATGGTGTGTGGATTTGTCTCGAGTTCTCGAATATGTTGCATCACTTCCTCGAGCATATTTGCTCTGCTTCGTGTTGCGTCTGTTTCTAAGGTTTTGAGGACGCTGAGAGAATCCGTGATGATAACATGGCGCTGCTGGGTTTGAGTTTTGATCCATTTCAGTGCTTCGTTGATTGCCCAAAATTCGGCCGTGTAGATGAAGCAGTCATCTGGAAGACGAGCTCCAATTTGTATTTGTTGTTCTGGTACCACGATTGCTGCTGCCGTTCTGTTAGGTTCCTTGGATTTAGATCCGTCCGTGAATATTTTAGTGTATTCCGTATATTGGTCCTGGAGTAGTTTTTGAATGTCAAGTAGCATCTTGCAGGGATTTTGTTGTTTGGTTCCGAATGTTTGTTCTATGAGGTTGATGTTTGGGGTATTATTTCTCCACGGGGTGGGGTCCTGGATTTGCCGTTGCTCCGCTTGTATGTCAGTTAATTGGAATTCTGCGCAGAGGGTATGGACTTTCTTGCTTGCTGGTGGGTTTAGTACAAGTTTTTGATTGAATGCTCTTTCGCATAGCTTAGTTAGCACCTTAGTTGGGTTTGCCTCGCTGTGTATTGAGTTCCTGATGGTATGTCTTAGGATTTTTTCCTCTCTGCGTAGTTGTAGGGGTAGTTCTCCTGTTAGTGGTCAGACTGGAGACTACCACGCTTTATATGGCTCAAGCGTGGACGATTTTTTTTTTTTGGTTAAGTCGGAACGTTATGATAGCTGATTTCATGTTGAGGGACAGAGAGAAGTCAAAGAACATGCATAGTCATAAATTTTATGAAACAAACGACAGACACATTTTTTCAAACAGAACATTTTTTATTTAGCTCACAAACAACCAACAACTAACAATAAAACAATTTTTCAAAGAAACTATTTTTGACAAGGTTGACAACGTTGTGAAATCATGTTAGACTTCCATGAAGGAGGTCATTGAGCCATCGATGTACACTACGTTCCCTAGCTGAAGACAAAAGATAGCCATAACGGTCACAAAACCATCGATCTACTTTCTCATCGTTTCTAGAAGAGTTACGATCAAAATAAGTCACTAAATGCTCTAAGAGATATCCAAGACTGCGTTGATGAAGAAAATATACACAATATTGTCAACACACCATAGAATCTGTGCCTTGTCATTTCACATTATTGAATCGTGTCGTCTGGGCATTTCTTCTCATAAAGTCGATGATGTCGTCTTCCAAAGGGGGTAATCCATACGAATCAAAATACTCCACACAATCCTCTTTAGGGAAGTAGAGGGCTACCCAGTGGGTTCCTGGGAGATGACTGTCGTCCGTGTGGATGACATTAGCTTGATGGTCTTGAGGTTTGCGATGAGGACTTCGATCTTGGACACTCTGTAGTGCTTCAGCTGAAAAGGATTGGCAGTGACGGCTCCGTTGAGGGCTGCATTGCTAACGACTCCAATGATGAAACGTTTGGGTAACTGTCCTTGGAACAGATGATCTTCGATCTTGCATCGGAGTCCAGCAGCAGTGATGAAAGTTTTCACTTCCACGCGTCGCATCGAATACTTGGTAGTCGTTCTGCTCAAAGTGTGACTGATGTCGTTTCCCACTTTAGGTAACACTTCCACACGACACACGTAGAGTCTGAAGTAGGATTCTTGGATGATGGTTTTGTACTCGTTGGCATGAGCCATCAAATGGAAAGCGGTACTGCTGAGATTCAATCTCAAGCCAGTATCTACTCCGTTCAGCAAATACTTGTCTTGCAACCATATATCCAAATGCAAACGATCCAACAGTTCTAAACTACATCCTTCCAGGATTTTCTTTCGACGGTTGTTAAAGCCCGTATTGTGAGGATCGTCATCTGATGTCAGGGCTGTGTCGTTAAACTTGTAATCGCCTGCTGTGTCAAGCATCCAGATGAGTGTTCTTTTCATCTTTTCTGTATTTCAAGAGATTTTCCAGGTACGCTTGGTAAGGGTAAGTATCCATGCTGCTGCTGACTAGTTTGTTATTCAAATACAAACCTACTTCGTTGAACAAGGAATGCATGAAATTGTTGACGTGAGCTACTCGTCCGTTTTGATCACTTTGACTTTCAAGTACAAGTAACTGCTATTCAGATCGATGTAATCTTCGGGCTGTCCTTTGATTTCAAATTCGATGGGAGCTGAGGGGTGTCTTCGTTGTCTCTTTCTGCCTTGTCCTTGCTGTGGCTTCAGGGAAACAGGAATATCTGACTCGGCAGCATCCGGGGCATTTATAGGAGTTTCTAGTCGGCCCAAAATGTCATAGCCAGTTTGAAGCAAGACATTTTTGTCTGCTCTCAAGAAGGCTTCTTTTGGGGTTTGGTTTGTCGATGATGACATTTTGGAGAAATTCTTTGCCATGCGTCAAAGCGGCATCTTTCAAGGCGTGCAATCCTCTTGTCACCAAAACAGAAGCCACCGAGCGAAACGCCGATTTCAACATATCTCCTAAAGCCATGTTCTCGCTCTCGAGCAACTCCTCGGTACATAGGATACATGACTGACAAGTCGTTAGAGAATCTTTTTCGAAAATGGAGTTTCACCGTAACTTTCCCTTTGGAGAATGGAATATTTTGTCCAAGATCTCCTTTTATAGCAATGTTGACAATGTCGAAATACGACTTTCTGACGGGAAAATAGTGAGGATGTACAAATTCGCGATGAACGTAATAGGTGTTTCATTGGTCGTGGCAGAATCCACTTTGAAAGGAATGACTCGCAGTAACGGTACGGAGGTGTGTCCCACCACGTTGTACTCCACCACACTGGAGTACACAAAGATCGAATTTAATTACTCGTTCAGTTCTACTGGGGAACGAAAAAACCTCGCAAAATCCAAATTGTTGGTGATGGGTGGTATGTGGTTATCCTTGGCCATCTTGAGGCTCCCACCCAAAATGTCAAACAATTCAGGACAAAATGTAATGGCCAATGTTTTGTCATCCGAAAATTTCATCAGTAGGCGACGAGCTACTTTACTCGAGGGAAACACATTGTTTGGTTTTGTCCATTTGCTTTGCCAGACAGAGCATTGAACCTGGCAGCAATCGTGTCCACCAGATGTTGACTTCTAAAATAATAGCCTGCAGGAATTGTCAACAGATAGATGTACCGTGGTATATTGGGAGACACTTGTCGTTTCTTAGAGGCATCTACAGTTTCGTTTTTATCCAAGTATTGTTGCACTTGGTCGTCCAGAACTTCGACCTCTAAAGTGTTTTCATTTTCAGTGATGTTTTCGATTTATGAAGGGTGAATCATATCCACCAAAGCCACTTCCCAATGGGCTTCGTGATCCAATTGGATGGCCTGATTTAATTTGGCTGTGAAACAGAACAAAGTATTGTGGGGAAAAAACCTCCATGGAAATGTCACTGGGTAACGTCAAGTAAAATTGCTTATTCATAATTCCAGATTTCTACTGTCCGAGGGGTCGTTGGAGGTCAGAGGAGTCTCCAGAAGAGTATTGCTGTTGGGGTGGTGACTGTTGGAGAGTGACTGCCGTTGGACGCAAGACGACCGTTGATACCGTTAGAAGAGTATTTCAGAGAAGGATTGGGAAGAAGGTAACCGATGCAACTGCTCCGTAAAATGGTCCACAATTGTTTGTCTCCTTGTTGCAAACTCAAATTGGCAATGACAGCACAGATGACACAATGCACCACAAAGATTTGGCATAAAAAGACGATTTGCGTTTTAGGCACACGTTCACCACACCACGCTCACAAGGGTAGTTTTTGTAGATCTTGCACAGAAGAATTGGGGGAAGCAGTGGTCACAACCGTAGTGGTGACTGAAGCTGTGTTGAAGGGCATGATGGTCACTTCCTTTTATAGTCGATGGCTTGTGAAGCGTCGATCCAAGAATCAAAACTGGGAGGATATCCTTTGCAGCGTACTTTGAATTCTTTGACACGTCGTTTTCCTACTTTACGGGTTCTTCGATCGAGAATGCTTTTGATGTCGTACACTTCGTCTTTTTTTTGGTTTACGCGTTGTAACTCGGACAAGTAAAACGTTCCTTTTAACACTTCCCCGTTCATATCTTCAAATTTATAGATGGCAGGATGACTGCCACGCACTCGTTAAGTGATAAGAAAGAATTCCGTGGTCCAGTTGGCTAAGCAACCTTTGTCGAATGTGCGTTTCGTTTTGCCAATGCGCACCCAATCTCCTCCTGCCAACACTTCACCTTTCATGGGGACAGCCACAGTCGGGGACGTACCAAATTACGCTCAAAGACGGTAACTTCGTTGTTGCGAGTCACTTCTTGGGGGGTGGGGAGGGCACATCCGATGCTCCGATGGTAAGATTGGTTGTACGTTTTGGCCAGATGCGGTAAGACGTCGATGTACTTGAGAGTGTGTTGATGCGTAAAATATTTCCACATGCGTTCTTTTAAGGTGCGTTGAAAACGTTCCACGATGCTGGCTTTGGTTTCGGGATTCTCGGTGGTGAAAAAATGAATGTCTCGTTTCTTCAATTCTTTTTGGAAAGCTTGGTTCAGAAATTCGGTGCTTTTGTCGGTTTGCCATCGAAGAGGATGACGACCACTTTGTTTCAACACCAGTTTCACAGCTCGCACTAATTCAGTACTCGATTTGAAAGTCAATGGCACGACCCAGGCATATTTCGAAAAGACGTCGATGACACAAAACATATATTTGTAGCCACGATTGTAGGTAGCCAAATGAGTGACATAGGCTAAATGGGCTTGCCACAGATGATCGATGCCTCCACTCGGGTGCGACTTCTGGAAAATTTTCGTCGAACGGGCTTGTGTACACTTTTGAGTCAGGTCTTGGCAGCACGATACAATTTCTGAATTCCTCCGTAACCCGCAGAATGGGATGGATAGTCGTAAATACTGCCTAACACGTTCTCCATCAGGAATTGTTTTTTAATAAGTCACCCACTCTTCACGGCTGCTACTCTGGATGGGGTGAGGAGGTGGTTTAGAAACGGCTTTACGTGTCCGATGCGCCACGGGAGTGGTATTCGAGTGTAGTGGTGGTGGTGGTAATCGGATGACTTTGGTCTTCTTTTCTTTTTTCACTTCTGGTTTCCCTTCTTTCTTTTTGACTTCTGTCGAAGGAGGAGTGGACATCATCTTTTTAACCCAAGTTTTAGGTTCTTCTTGTTGGGGTGTAGGGGAAGGGATCAACAAGGATGCTGCAATCTTACTAGGGATGGGAGCTGCTGACGGTGTTTGAATGACTTCTCGTGCCTCTTCTTCATCACGCATCCGTGGGGCTGCGTCTGTCTTGACCGCTGGGTGTGGTGATGGTGGTAGTAGTGGTGATGGACTTTTCATCAGGGCCTTTAAATCTTTCAGAGTTGGCAGAGCTGTTTCATCTAAAGCTACCTGGTGAAAAGTTGAAGTCGTTGAAACAGTTGACCGTACCGTTGCGATTTTTCCGTTTCTGACAAATCGCTACGATCCATTAACGATTTTAATTCGTGTTGTAACTGGGAAATCTCGGTCAAATGAGGATTGGGAGGTAAATGCGGGGTCCATTGTTCTTGCTAACGATGGAATTCCATCCATCGTTTGTAAGGCACTAAAGCCAGTTTTGGTCCTTAAATCAGATTCCAAAGGTCACATCTAAGATCTTTTGACTCCAGAGGTCCGTTTTATCTTCTTGACCCTTTCTATCTTGGACCCATCGGTAAAATACCTCCCAAGAGTCCTCCCAGCATGGCTCTCGCTCTTCCTTTGACGAGAGGTCATATCAGGGGTAAAAATGCTCCGCGTTACACCGACATCTTTTTCTTTTGACGGATGGGTATTTTCTTTTGGACCATTTGGCGAGGAACGTGTCGATGTTTGGCTAATTGTTCTTTCTGGTGTTTAGACAAAGGTATCGTTCCTTTCAAGACATTCAGACAACATTCGCTAACGGTATCGATGACGTCTTTGGATGAGGTTTGAATGAGTTGTTTTCGCATGGATGGAGGGGCTTTAGACATAACGGACAACTTGTCCCAATGTTTGGCTAAACGAAGAGGCAGTCCTTTCCTTTTCTTTCCTTTTTTGGCAACAGAGTGGTGTGCACTTCTTTTAGAGGACATCTTTATTGGTTAAGGAGCAAAAACACACTGAAGTCCATCGCTTGACATGGGTCCTTTTATCTTATTTTGGGTCTGGTGGTAATACACCAGGAAAACTTTTGAGAATCTGTGGTAACAAAATAGGCATAAAAAATCCTCCCCTTTGGTTGCTCCTGTTTATCTTTGGACGAGTGGATCTTTTCAGGGGTAGACGACGATGCTTGGCTAAGAGTTTTTTTGGATGACGAGACTCTCCTTTTCCTTTTCCGTTTCCTTTTTGGACAATTAGAACGACGAACGGTGATGGTGGTATGAAATTCTTTTAGGGGACATCTTTTGGCGTTCAGGAGTTTAAAACGCTGATATCCATCGTTTGCCCAGGTCTTTTTTATACTGGAATGCGTCGCCACAGATTATGCTTACGTCGTATCAACTTGATGACAGGCATCAGGCGTCGTGGAGGGTTTCGCAACGGACTAAATCGGGACAGTTCTTGCTTGGATAAATCCAGTAAACTCTGTAACATGCCCGATCTCTCTTGGACTTTGATCTTGGGTGCAGGTACTTTGTCAGCACCTGCCGCTGCGGCTTAAGACGTGGAGGAGGAGGGTGTCACCGCTGCATGAGAAGTTTCTGGGGACACGGATTTCCATTGTTTCATCAAATTAGGAAGAGCGGGTGTCAAATTGGGCTCGACTGACATCACCAGCAACGGAGAAGTAAAAGAACCTGAGGCTACTGGAGACGCAGTTACCGTCGCTGAAGGTCGTGGTTTGGGGATGTAAGGTTGCACCATAGCCTAAGTGCCTCTCTTGCGAGTAGAAGCTGTTTTCTGGGAGCTTTTCTTTCTCTGGGGACTTTTCTTTTTCTGTGGCTGTGACCTAGTCTTGACACCGTTGCTCTTTTTCTTCTTCTTCTGGGTACCTTTGGGTCGGGAGTGGTTTTATTCTTGGGGATGACTTTGGGGGCACTGGGATTCCATTTTAAGAGAGAGCGAATGATGACACCTCCTAGAGAACGTCTACCTCCTGGTTTCAAAATGATTTGCTTTTTAGTTTGAGTGTCGATGCGGGGATCTGCCAGTTGAGTCAAGGCTACTTTGTTTCTCTCAAAAAAAAAAAAAAAAACGTTTGGTTTGATGTGGGATGTGAATGATACCTTGCAATAATTGACGTGCTGTCACCGTAAACCATCGTACGGTTTGAGACTTGCTTCTAAGACACGAGCAGGTATTTGTGGATTTTTTTTCGCTACTGATGCCGTATATGGCACGAATTAATTTGACGGGAAGATGAGACTGAAGGGACGTCATACTGATGCTGTGTGAGACAGACTAAAAGTGTGCGAGGTTTGTATAGACTTTTTTTATTGTTCTTTGATAAGTCGTCCGGGATGTGTACACGACAGGCCCTCCGTCTTGGCACCAGTGGTCAAACAGAGGGGTGCAAAATCGCAAATATTCGGTGGTGGGGTGGGTTTTAAGTCCACGAGTAAATAGGCGTCTGGGGCTTGAGTGGCATCGTCGTACGCATGTGTCAGCCAAGGCGTTCCTAACTGTTTGGCTAAGACTTGCACTTGCGATTTATCTCTTGGGCTTTTCAACAACACCACGTAATGAGCATTGAGACTGATGGTGCGATGGGTTTTACTTTGTTGAAGCAAATTTTGGGTGATGTAAATAGCACTGGCATTACGATGATGCCCTTTGCGCGTAAACCACAGTTTAATTTCTTCTTAGTCTTCTCCTAACATGTCGTCGAAGATCACCAGATGAGTTTGACTGGGGTCAGACACGATCCCGTCGTCTTCGCCAGGAATGCCTTCCATAAACACGATGGAATCGCCTTGACTTTCTCGCAGGAGGATGTATGCCGATTGCTACACGATCCGTTGAGGTGGACGATCGATCAAGTGATAAAGGAACGGCGAAGATACAAGGCCTCCCAACTGGCACGATCTAAGTTTTCGTCGATGACTTTGAAAGTAGAGGAAGAGGGAGCAGAGACAGCAGAGGTAGCCATAGTGTTGGGAATGACACTTTTGACACGAAGACAGACAAGACAAGAGGTTTTATACTTTTTTTAAGACACGTTGATTGCAACAAAAAAAAAAACCCCAAAAAAACACATGTTTAAAATGCAACAACACGAAAAACAAAATACATAAAAGCCAAATGGTTAAGTACATCGATAAAATACACATCAAAACGATCAAAGTGGAATATAAACAAGTGACTGTACAACATTTTTGGTGATGAAGGTGTGGTGTGGTAGGGACAGTTTGTAATGTTCTTGGAGTCTTTACGCTTGGCACAGTCACACAGGGGTCCTCCCGGAATGACCTTTCGAGGATGTCGATGACGGTCCTGTCCTGAAAGAAGTGGTTTTCCTCGGTGTCGGCTTCTTCTGGCACTGTAACACAGGTTTGAAAGTTACTTTTTTCACTGGACGTTTGAATTTATGATCACAAATCTTGGGCATAGTCAGCCACTTCTTTTGTCCAAGCCTCGAAACCAAGACTTTTCCAGTCACGTACATCTTTCCAGCGAGGAGGTAAGTCACAAGCTACACACACATCTTGGTAAACATCTTCAGTGCCTAGAAGTTGATCAATCTTTTTTTCCCGTAGAGGTCGAGAAATATCGAGATGAAAGCGCAAGGCTTTTAACAGAATGAGTCTCTCGTGTACAGTTAAAGGTACCACTCTCATGGTTTTTTTGGTGGTACCTCACAGTACAGATCGTACCAAGCCCACAAGAAATCGGCTGGTAAACGAAATCCCAGAAAGGAAGTCACTAAAACACACCATACGACAACCCAAATTCATTGGATACAGTGCTCGTAAAAAGAGTTGGTAATCCATCACAGTCTGAATACTATCATTGACTTCCTTCCACGGAATCTGTTGTATCACGAGTGAGAAAGGTCGTGGCATGGTATCCAGTTTTTATACCCTCTTTGGTGTAAGTTAATAAGTGTACTTTTTGAACATAATCGGTTTTATTTCAGTAACGCTCCAAAAATGTTTAGTCACTCACACACCACACGTCGTACAGAAATTTCCTCTTTGACTAAGATTTGTTAGTGTAAAAGAGTTCGGTAATCCTCTAACTCGTCCATTGGAATTCGGTGTACTATGATCACCTTTTAGGTATAATGAGTGGCATCCAAAACTTTATGAATCTCACTTGATTCATCAATGTCTGACCAATGGAACGCTTTAAAATGAATCAGTCCTCTTATACCATTCACGTACCAGTGGTTGCAACATCGGTGACAAACTCTCGGTAAATACGTTCTATCAACTCCACAGGCAAATCACAAATGTCCTTTTGTTCAAGTATCCATCCAGAGATTAGTCAGGTCTCACTAAATTTAGGTAGTGACAGTGTGGAGATCATTGAGCATGTTCCAGGTAAGCGGAATCTTTCTGTTCCCACTGGTGAAGTGACACACCGCAACTGAAGCACTTGACATAATCCCCTTCGCCCAAGTAGATAAATCCGGCACTGGCTAATTCTTCGGAGTTAGGTCCTCCCAAATATTTAGGCCATTTTCCTTGAAAGGTTTGGAATCGACTTTCAAAGTCGCAGTATTCAGGCAAACGTACAGGGAACGAATACTCTTCTTTCACAGGTTCATTTTGATGAGGGTACAGTGAAATACGCAGGAGTTTGCTCAAGGTTCAATGACATTCATAGGGTGGTAAACGCATGGTTTCGCGTGGAGGATGATATTCACAATGAAAACCAGTAAAGTGAAAAGGTGTACTATAACGAGTGGCATTGCTTTCGCATCCATCCGGTTTGACATTCACAGCATCACTTTCCATGATAGGTATGGTACTAGTAGTGATAGCAAAGTTCCCATGATGTGGTACTGAATCGCTGAGGTCACAGCGTACGGTGTCCATGACATCGCAAGGCAGAGCATCGCACTCCACTTGAGAATCACCGAATTTGAATCGTGGTGTCTGTTTAAAAGTATTGATCTTTCTCGCTTGGCAATGGTAGTCACAATGAACTATCGATCTTGGACTTTTTCCCTTTTTATATGCTGGTACACGATTTGATACACTTTTTCCAAAGGCCGACTGAAGATTTGGTGTATGGGTAAACGTACAATCTTGTGAGATTGGTAGGTGGTCACTCTAAAGTTTCCATCCTCTCCAGACTGCAAGGCTTATTTCAATACCCCAAAGCTCACCACTTGACTGGTGCGATAATTGAAAGTCAGTCCTTTCGCTTTACACTCGGTGTGCACTTTTCCTTGTTGGTCCGGGTATTCGTAACCGTAATTTTTGGGAAAGCCACTAGCAAAACTTAGAATCTTGTCGTCGGGATGCTCGTCCGTCCAGGCTCCTAAACGGTCTCCTTCGATGTCAGGGTGCTGGTGACCCAGTCGATCGATGTAGATGCAACTGTCCGTATCAAAATAAAGCACATGATCTCCTTACACATGAAAGCTTCGTACAGTTTTAAGCGAGCATGGGCTGTCACGTAGGCCTCAGTGATGACATTTCCAAATTCGTCGGCTTCTACAAAGTCCAGTTCTTCTTCGTAATTGACTAAGATCAAGTCCTCACGAAGGACGTCCACGTGTTTCATAGCTTTGGTTTTGTCGTGAATCATCTGGAAGTAACGGGAAGGATCGGACAAATACTCCGTCTTGGGTAAACACGGTCGTTGTACCATTTTGACCCACAAGCAATTCAACATCACTTTGGCAAACGATTGCCTTCCTTCTTTTTTCTCCACGTAATCTAAAGCGATGCCTTCCTGCTCCAAGTATTTCTCTTTCAATTTCCTTTGGTCTTCGGAAGTGTGGCACCAGGAAGGATATCAGCTGGCTTCTTGTTTCAGTTTCAAAAAGTCAGCCACGTAGTCTGTGAAAATGCCTTTCTGATTTTGATCATCCTTGTGGTACTGTTCTGTCTTGGAAAAGTGGTAAATTTCGTACACTTCTAACAGTTGGTATCCCAAGTCCAGAGCTTTAAACAATTCCACGCTGACCAACGTTGCCGTCAAAGTGCGTTCTTCCTGTGTGTTCTAACTTCAAGCGCCGGTGACAAGTGGCTTGGTACAAGTCTTCCATGGTACGTTGTAAAAACTGATTTTTAGTGTCACGATGAGGGTAGTAGATCGGACCTCCGTGAAATCAGCAACCGTTAAACTCGTACACGATCTTGAGGATTCTAACTCCCAGCCATCCACCGAATACCTTCCGATGGTCTTTTCGCCTCCTCCGTTGCGGGTGTGTTGGATCCATTTGTCTTCCTTGTCTCACAAGTAATGTAGCCATCGTAGGGTTTTGACCGAGTATTAACGTTTGACAAAGTTTGTCGTTTGAGGCCGAATGACACCTAGGGTGTTTTCGGGCATTAATCGTTGGCGGTACACTAAGGAACAGGAGATGGTGCAAGCTTCTTTCAAAGGATCGATCCCTCTGTCCTCTATGAACAGTTCTCGAAATTTCCACAGCAACGCCGTAAAATGTCCACGTCGGAACGACAATACGTTAGCATTTCTTCCTGAAAGTCAAAGGGGTCCGAGGCATGATAGTGGTATCAAGCTTAGAAAGCTTCTCGTTGTTCGGTGCGCATGTTCTCGGGGTCGTAGTAATAAGCCTCAGGCAAATGGGGCAGAATGGCACGTTGATTGGCTTCAAATCGTTGGCATGGACTTGAGCCAAGACTTCAGCTACTGTGCGAGGCGTTTCTGCCTCTTACTTTCTTCACCTTTCTCCACGAAATGATGCGATCGTTTCATCTTAAGTGCAGAAAGTCAAATGACTACATTTTAAACGCCATGGTCCCCTCCTTTATATCAATGTAAGGTCGTGTCTTCCCTATATAAAGGGTCAGCGTCTTCCCTCAAAGTATTCATTTCACTCTCAAGCCTACCTGAAAGATGGAAGAGCCAAAGAGATCGAACTTCTAATCAGAGCTTTGTGAGGTGTCATACGAAGGCTTTCTTCAGAGAAACCGACGGACTACTCCCCCTCCCTTCGAGATAAAAGTCAAGATGCTTGCTATATCTGTCAGAAGAAAGAGCATTGGTCTTCTGAATGTCCACAACGTCAATGCAGGACAGGTGTCAAAAGAAACAAAAGTCAAGATATCTGTTATCATTGTCAAGAGATAGGGCATTGGTCTTCAGACTGCCCTAAGAAACAACAGGAGCAGGAGCGAGAAAGAGATTCAGAACAGGGAGAAGAAGAAATACCCTCCAAAAAGGAAGAGCCCAGACACGTTAAGAAAGAGAAGAAAAGAAGACGAGAAGAAGGTGAGGAAGAAAAGGAGGAAAAACCTGTGACAGTGAAGAAATTCAAAAAGGAGAGAGGGAGAAGACACAGAAGAAGTCTATGTATTTTTAAAATGTTGTGTTGTGAATTGAATTGTACAATTTGTACCTGAATAAACCAGAAAGAAAACGTAATAGTCTCTTGGTTTTGAATTTTTAAAATAAGGACCTACACTCACACACTTACACTTTAATCATGGGGATAAAGGGATTTTGTTTTACTTGATTTTGACAAATGTATACTATCTCTTTCTGAGAGAGGTGTGTGGCCCTGAAAAGCACCGTTGTTTTTAAAAATACAAAAAACAAACTCAAGAACGAGAAGTAATGAGCTTTAACTGCCTTATCCCTTTGCCACGGCCAAGGCCTACTTCTGGACCTGCTCCTGTCGATGATTTGGAAGAGATCACTATGGTGGGTATCTCAGGCGTAGTACGTGTGTTAACAGGGTTGGACTGTTTGGCTCGGGAAGGCCTTTTTCTCTTAGGTCGTATTAAAAAGTTTGACACATTTGTTTCAGACTCATTAACTCTGCCAAAATGTCTAAAAGTACCGTCACCGTTTGACTTTCGCCGTCCTCCTTTTCTCCTAGATCTTGTTCCTTCTCTGCTTCTTCTTCTTCCTGTCTTTTCCTTCTTGTCTCTCCTTCTTCTTCTCGCTGTTGTTGTTGAAGGTGAAAAGCTTGTTCTGCTTCTTTCTGCTGTTGCAAATATTTCTCCAATTCTTCTTTCTGTCTCTGTTTAAAATCCTCTACGTGTGGTGAGGAAGGAGAAGGTGGCGAAGGTGCTGGTCCCGGAACAAATTCTTGTGAAGAGAGAAAATCCACTAAATCCCAATTAAAATCTTCTCTTCTGGAAGTAGGACCGTGTTGGCTTTGGTTGCCGCTGCAATGCCGCTGAAATGCCATCACGTCTCGACTCTACGGTGCACCCCAATCTCATCGTCTTCTTAGTTTCCGTCATGTTCTAACTCTGTTACATTGATTCACTGCGCACAGACGCTAGCGCACCTATAGGGAATGTGACGTCACAGGTAGCTCTCTTCGGATTGGTAGACAGACTCCGCACTGTGACTGAATTTTGCAACGCGTGTTAGAATTGGTGATAAAGCTCAATCCGTTTCTATCCGCTCTTCCACTATAAATAACTTTGGTTCACTTCATTCCCTTCACCTGTTCTCGTCACAAGACGTGGACTAACGTAGAATCGGCTACCCTCCTATCGTCGATGCTGTTCAACCCGGACTATCCCATGTATGTCAAATCATCATGGTCTAATACAGCCCTTTGGAAACGAAGGATATATGTGGAGAGACAACGCTGTAGGAAAAGACTCTTAATCTACGGTCCAGAGGTCAGACGAAGTTTGAGGAAGAGAAGAAGATCCGTGCGATGCCCTCTATGTTAACAGAATGGTGTTAAAAAAAAATTCAAAGGCCCCTTTCAGGGCCACTCCATTGCTTCGAAAAGATTTACTCTCTATGCCATATTTGTGTGTATTTGTTTTGTGTTTGTGTTTGCGTCATGTTTGTGTATTTGTTTCCTTGTCTATGTCTATCAAGTCCCGCCCCGCCAAGCGTTATATCAAGTTATATGTCCCGCCCCGCCAAGCGTTATTATTCGTATAGTTTCACCGCTGAACTAGCTGAACCTACCCGCCCCGCCAAGCGTTATAGCTTTTTTTTTTCTCCGCTGTCACTGTTTGGCCCGATTGTGGTCAGCCACTTGCAACATTGTTGCCAATGTCTAGTACCGTGACGTCACCCTACCTGTTCCATTCATAAAGACCCTATACAAACCCAACCTATTTTTAACTTTCCCTTGCCCGTATATAGCCCCAGCCTTTAGTCCCTATAAATCTTGTCCGTAAACAGCCCCAACCTTTTGTCTGTATAAATCTTGTCCGTAAGGAGCCCCAGGCCCTTTTTGACTGGGATTTCCATTGACCTTAAACAGCCCCACTACACTACTTACAACTGCCAAAGACGTACCGCAAGACTCAGTACCATGACGTCTGATGTTTAATATCTTTATTAAAAAAAAAAAAAGCAAAAAAAAAATTTTAAAAAAATACATTTAACTTCAGAAATCAAACAAACTATAATGTTGATGACAATACTATATCTTTCATCCATAAAAATCCAAATATTTTAATATCTTCAGTGCACGATACTGACTCATTGGTTCAAAGCTAATGGCATGCAAGCAAACAAGCAGAAATTCCAAGCTATTATTCATGGCAAACGCGCAAAAAGTAACCAACTTTACTTTAGAAAACCTTGAAAACCATGTAAGGACTCCATGAAACTCCTTGAAGTAGATATTGATTCTCAATTAAATTTAGCAGCCACATATCTAAGATCGGTCAAAGAGCAACAAGACAATTAAACATGTTGCATTGTTTCAAACCACTGTTTGTCAACTGATTCTAAGCTACTAATCTACAAATGCTTTATTAGGTAAATTTTCCTTATCTGGCATTTCTAAAGCAAACATAACTCAGACAAAATGGAAGATATACAATCTAGGGCACTAAAATTGATATTTGATGAGTTTGCCAGCTCATATGATCCTCTGCTAAGAAAATCAGACCTTCCCACTCTTCACATTAGTAGATTAAGATAAATGGCAACTGAAGTATAAGAAAACATTTCACAAAACCACCACTTAATTACTTGAGCAATGATAGTAATCTGGTCACTTTCAAAAAACTGTAAATACAATCTAAGAAACCAAAATCTGGCAACAATACTAAGAGTAATGACCACTAGGTATGGTAAGCTGTCGTTCAAAAGTGAGGCCCTCAGAGTCTGGAACAGCCAGCCCAATGAACTGAGAACAATTTCTGACTATGAAGAATTCAACTGGATGATTCAGACAGGGTTTAGGCTGCGCTGTACATGTGCGTTATGTATAAAGGGCACTTCAGCGATAGGGTAACCTTCTTCAATGAGATAATCCGACTTAAATCCTACTTCTATAATGGCCATTTTAAGTAACCTTTTAAGTAACCACCTTCTCCTATTGTAACTTTTAGCACCATCATTTCTCCTGATGTCACGTATCTTTAACAATGAACACCTTTGGATGCAGACCCGGCCCTAGGGCAAGGCGAACGAGGCAACCGCCTTGGGCCCCGCGCTTCTCCACAATGCATTTTTTTTTTTTTTTTTTTTGCTTGGGGCCCCGAGCTCATCGCTTGCTGCCTTGGGCCTCTCATGCTGCCTTGGACCCGGCACATCCTTGGGCCGGGCCTGTTTTCATGATTGCGATATACGATTGTCTTTAAAACAGCTGTCATCACTGACATTATGCGTGCTTTTACACAAAAAAATATAGTAGTATTCTATATTTAAATTACTAAACGTACTCCTCTGTGTGAAGTATTATATATGTTCATACATAAAAATAAAATAGAATAATAGAAAAACTGTGCATCTGTATGTTGTGTACTACTTTGTAGTTTAATTTGATGTTGTACTGTCTTTTATCTACTGTTATATGGTCTTTTATCTACTGTTGTATTGTCTTTTAATCTGCTGTTTGGCCTAGTGGATAGAGCATCAGCCTCGGATGGGGAAGGTCGCGGGTTCGAACCCCGGCCGAGAAATACCATAAAATGGTACTAACAGCTGCCTCGCTTGGCGCTTAGCATTAAGAGGCTAGTGTTAGGACTGGTCGGTCTAGTGTCAGGAAAATGTGACTGGGTGGGTTATGATGCTACGTGTCTGCAGGCATGATGCCCCAGTGCTAGACATCACTATAAACTTCCTCATTGCAGTCATCGTAGCGATATGACTGCAAAATTGTTAAAGCTACATTAAAAATCCAAATCACACACACACACACACACACACTTAATCTGCTGTTACCATTGACACTATAATGTTTACATGTGTGGTGTTACGCTGTAAATATGTACAATGTGTTTACCCGTCTTGTAAAGTATGAAATACTATTATTATGTCGGTAAAATAGCTTGTACAGATATAGTGTTTTATGTATTTTACTCAGACCACCGACGCTAATTAAAATTCTTGCATTGTGTTTCTTTCTTGACCCCAAAAAGATAAATATCAGGATAGAAGTCTTGCATTACAGGACTAAGTGAGCGCATGTTTATGTTCTGTCGTTTATTTGATTTTTTTCATGTTTCTTCCATCAGTTCTTTCATTCTGTCTGAATATATTTCTTTTATCTTTCCGTTGTTCCATCCGCTTTTTTTATAGCGACGATACTCTATTCCGTAGTTAGTAACAAGTTATACCCAGGTCAGCTTTTGATATTTTACGACACATACAAAATTGTACGTAACATGAATGCCATTTTGCGGTAATTCGGTTAATGACAGTGTGAGAAACAAACAAAAGCAGCCCATACTTAGTGCCACAAAGTCAGTTAATTAATATAGTGTCTCGCATTAAGACATTTGTTGACATAAGGTTAACTGAATGAGTAATTAAATCTGAAATAATCATATAGTACAGAAGACTTATATTTCAATTTGTTGTCCTGGTTACCATACTCTATAACTTCCGAGGATTTTGCCAATAGAAAAAAAAAAACAAACATGTGGAAGAATGGAAGGATACAACGGACAATGACCTGCCAGTACCTAGAAGTCAAGTTGTAATCGAAATTTCTTTTTGTATACCGCAAAACCAAAGAGCTTTTGAACCATTGTATTGCCTATTGTCCGCTCGTGACCATAGATTTCTCATTTTGACATTCTCGATGCCATGCTCTGTTTTGTTTGTTCTGATAATCACGAATCTTATAAGTCATAAAAATGTAGTTGTCATTCAACATTAAAAGATCATCACTACCATAAAAATTTATTACGTAAATAACAAGTAGTCTTTCCAAAATGTTTTCTGTATTTATCGATTTCCTTTCTGTGGTTTTATTCTGTAACAGACATATCGTAAGTCATTTTTTAGTTCTAATCATTTTGTCATTCAAATTTAGTTCGCTTTTTGCTCTTTATATTCATGCTTTCATCAGTTAAATCATCCTTCATCCGCAACTCTAAAAGGATATTATTGAAAGGAATTTTCTTGTTGTGCAAGTTTGTAACACTGGTGCACAAATCTTTGATAACACTTTTTGTAACATCGTGGTTTTGTTCCATCTGAGCATTCAAATTTCCGTTTGATTATACCAGTTGAAATTGCAGAATACTGTAGTCTTCCAGAAATTTCTACAATTTCTCGATGAAACTCTCCAATGCATCTGTCTCTGGGTTTATCCCCAGGTCAGTGATTGCAGATGTTTGGTATTTCATCTGCTCCTTCTCTTACAGTCTGCAAGGTTTCTATAGCATCTAAGATATGCAGTTCAGTTTTTTAAATGGTCTTGAGCAGATACGCTCTTTTTCCTGTTGTCACCAATGTCTTTTGTTTGGTCCTACCCTTCCGTTTTGTTCAAAAGATAACATTTTGGTGTTCACCTGTTCTCTCCATAATATAAAATATTTCAAATTATTATCCTCAAACGTCTTACGTATTATTGTATCAACGCTTTTTGGTACAAGATGTTTAGAAGCTCCATCAGTTGGTTTGACTGGGTCACCTAAAGTTTTAATATGGTGGTTATTCCAATGAAAATAGTTGCTTATTGATTAATCTATTGTTAGATCTTTCTTTTGTCTTCTCTATGGATATAAAACGAAATTACAAATTACCTCTTCCAGTTTTTCAATATAAAATATATGTTGCATGTAATCTATTACAGTTTGATCTTCATATTTAATGCTGGTGTTCAACCCGTTTATTAAACTTCTTTGTAGTTGCCTGTAATGAATATTGACATTATATGAAATAAAATCATTATGGAAAACATTTCAGTATTTGTTTCATTCTTGTCATTGATGTAATAGGATGTGTTGCTTCACTGGAAACATTTTAATAACCAACAATATAAATTTATTCTTTGCAATGAAATAGCAAGATTTCCATTTATGTTCTCAATTGAACTGGTTAAATCGATTTCTGTATCAACTGAACATTGTGTCATCATATAGCTTTCCAAGTATGTGCCTAGTTTAGAAAAGCTTATACTTACGGATATTCCATTTGCTTCCGTATTTTTATAACAGACCCCAGCTTATAGTAAGCTCCAACTTTAATTTATTGCCCTACTCTCAAAGGTCTCTTGAATTCTTCAGTGTTTTGACTTTTCTTTCCCCCTCTCTCTTCCTTCCTACCTCACCTTCTCTAATTTATTTTCTTTTTACCATCAATGTGTATGTTATGCTCGCTAATTATCAAATTAAAATCCTCGTGATTAATCAAAGTATACCTTATACCCTTTTTCATCACATCATCCATCCATAGTGTTGTGCTTGCTAATTATCAAATTAAAATCCTCGTGATTAATCAAAGTATACCTTATACCCTTGTTCATCACATCATCCATCCATAGTGTTGTGCTTGCTAATTATCAAATTAAAATCCTCGTGATTAATCAAAGTATACCTTATAACCTTGTTCACCACATCATCCATCCATAGTGTTGTGCTTGCTAATGGCGAAGGTCACTATTTCACCATGTTTAAAACTTTGTTGTTTATCAACTTTTTCTCGAAGGATTTCTCAAAGAAACAAAAAATTCAAATTGCACAAAATCCGCTACAAACCAGAGGTAAACCCCGTGGCTATTCCTGTAACTCCTAAATCAGCATTTGCAACAGTCAGCAAACCTCTACACTCTTAAAACCTTACATATGGCTTTCATTTCTTTCTGATACTTTTAAGTTCGGTTTCTTTAACTATATCATTATTAATTTCGTTGAAATATGAAACTAAAATATTGATGTCCATTTTATGGCTTGCGTTATTTAATTAATTAATTATTTTGTCAGGTAGGATCCATCTGCTATCAAGTAGTCAATTGTAAATTAGTTCTATGAAATCTTGGATAATCAGTTGTATGACTTCATCCAATTACATGTTCTCGAATGCCTTTTAGAAATCTTAAAAACTGTCTCTAATGGCTGAATTGATTGTTTCATGGTAAATAGCGTTATTGATCTTATTTGTCTCACTAGCCATTTATTACTGTTAAATTTCAAAAATACTTCTGGAAATGAGGTTGTCTATTATTTTGGCATAGTAATTAATTTAATTTTTGCCTTTTATAATGTTTCATCATGTATAGCAGGTCCGACAGTGCAATCATCAGATCTAGACCTAAGACAACAGTGCAACCACCTACACAGTAACACATTTTGTTTGAGCGACGCAAGCTTATGTCATTTTATTTATTTCATCTCGTGACAAACACGGTTGCTTCTTCCTCTTACATTAAACTCCCTGCTTTTCAATCATTAAAATTCTTTTGAACATTACCCATGTTTTTCCACCAAGTTCAACTCTACGTGTATCCTTTTTCTTTTACATCAACTCATCTTTCACTTATGTTGAAAGTTTCAGTCGTAAAACGTTTAGTAGTGAAAGATTCGTTTAAAATAAAAAAATAAAAAATATGTTACAGATACTTAGGTATATTCAAAATTCAAACGTAAAAATGCATTACAAATTTAAAAAAAGCAATGACTACTCCAAACTCTGTACGAAGGAATAAACGAAGACATGGAGAAAACAAATTAAGGACTACTTTCAAATCTGGCTTGATAACGTTATAATGAATACTCCAGAAAGTACACTAAAGAAAGATATCAAATCAGATTCGGTATAAAAATAAAACGTGTCTTATCTATTGACCTCTACCGTATATGGTGCAAAATATCAAAGTCAGTAGGTGTTGATAATATATATCACAATGTTCCTTGTGCTTTTCTGGTCTTCTTCGACCCTGAACTGCAGAGAAAATGTTTTCACTTGTCAAACACAAAGTACGTGAATTATAGTGAAAGCAGCTTTAATAATGCCAAAATGAGCTCGAAAAGATCAATTCAGGTATGTAAGAAAAAACTCGTAAATTTAAAAACTGCATATTTAATCACTGATGAGAGTTCACGTGTTTTACTTTGCATTGTCTCTTTATTTATATCCAGTGTTATGTATATTTAATTTTTGTTTCTTTTAAAAAAATTTATTTCATTACATGCCATTGTAATGTAACATTGTATGCTGGACTTGACCTTGTCCAAAATTGAGTTCATTTCTGCTGGACCTGATTTATTCTTTTTAAATTTCATAATAGCTTCATTATTCTCTATGTGTATGAACTTAGTTATCGGGGTTATTATACAGGTAAATAAGAAGGAGTAAATATATTTGATTTGGGTCAGGGTTTGGGAGTTTCCTAAGTGAATTTTACAGGTTATTGTGTTGTAAATAAACAAGGCTCATTAGATCATTCTAGAAGGTTATTTTTCATTAGGTAATGGTTTTTATTAGAAGATGCTAATTGTGACCTGAAGTCAAGTAGAGAACTATATAATTTTGAGATTGTGAGGATTTAGTCATTCGTGTTTTAACATCTGGCACCTTCAGGTTGTATTATGTTGTGACCAGTTTGGGCTGAATTTTATTTTCTTCAAATTATTGAATTCAAGAGATTGTTTTCTCTGGATTTACAAAAGTGCTCTGATGAAATTCTTGGATAAAGACATTCACTGAAATTTATAGCATATTCAAACCTGGAATTATATTACTGTGATTCAACAAAAGACTATTGACACATCAGCACTCCATAAGCTATAACAGACACGTCATTGCCTTCAGTTTTGGATCTCTTCGGGACTTGTACTGAGTTTTATTCAGGACTTTAAATTACTAGGACTTGTGTCTGATCTAATTCTTGAATTATTTTGGGATTTAATTCGCAATACCGTAAGTTCTTTTATCTCATTTTCACTTTGTATTCTAGGGAAATAAAATTATCTGTTGAATTTTACAAAGCATGTTGTCTCTCACTCTTTTCTGTTACTTCTTTTAATAGCATAGACTCATAACACCAGAAAATACTTAACTAAAAATATGCAGGCACTCCATAATGAAAACAGTCGTTGCAACTATGCTCAAATGGAAAGGACTGCAAAGTATACAGTGCAATTTATTAGCTGTTATTTTCTGTGTTTTTCTCCTCTGTCCGCCTTTAAAAATTTATGCGTCTGAATGTTTTGAAGCTAACACCGTATGCTGATAGAGGCAATCCCAGCTAGCTTAAATGATATAAATGCATTTAGAGCCGTCTAGAAATGCAGTGACAGCATTGCCCCAGATCAGTGGATTTTGAAAACAGCTTGCGAAATCCTATATTTCTTGGATGATCATTTATTTTGTTTGTTTATAGTATCAGCTGACTTGTTGTTTGCCCTTTTTGTCAGATGGGTGGATGTGGCAATTAAAAGAAAAATAAAAGAAAAACCGTCTGTCATATTTCAGAATGAAAGTTAAACTATTGCAGCCATTAATAGCATTATAACTGATTCTTTCTTTCATGCTGTTTAATATTTCATTAATGCGCATTTGCGACCACAAGACTGTCACCATTTTGTCCTTCTTGTCTAAATAGCTGTTACCCCTGTTCTGTACTTTTATTTCGTTGTCTATATTTTGTCGAATGTTATTGACTGCTTATCAGCTGCTGGAATGATATTTTTTACCACGTTGATGTTTATTGAAGTGTCCAGTCCTACTTTAAATCTGTCAGACGACATTTTACAAGTTGTTTTTGTAACCAGTAATGCTAATAATTTTCATTAATATATTACACTGTAATAATATATATATATATATATATATATATATATATATATATATATATATATATATATATATATATATATATATATATATATATATATATATATATATATCATCATCATCATCATCAAGACCATCAAGACTACGGTATATTGTAACTGTTTACTGTGATATATACTGCTGAAATTATATAATGCTGAAATCTTTCTGTGAAGTTTTCATCTTGGACTTAAGTCTGTCACCCTTTTGTCTTTCTTGTCTATGTAGTTCTTCTCCATTACCGCCCAAAATACTTGATATGTATTTTATTATCATGCCACTCTTATATTTAAAGATGTCATCACAAAGAATTTCCTGTAACAAGCCATTGGACATCCGCTTATACTCTTAAGCTAGCTTGCGCACTGCTGTCATCTTTATACTTTGTTCCACGTTTTTCCATATCTTATCTTTTCTTCGCCTCTTTGCAGCTGACACATTTTACAGATTTTTTTCATTGCCAGACGATATGTCGGAGGTAGATGCAATAGGCAGGAGTTGAAAGAGCGGCAAAATGGTTGACTATTACCATACACTTTCTACTAACATACAAGTATATTCTCCAGTGTAAAATCCTCATAATAAACAGACTATAATAGCGCACTGAAAGTTCCTTGGTATAAATTTGCAAAAGCTAAAGATGATCGGCTGGAAACCATGAGTCATCTTACTTCTCCCTTTTGAATCACATAAGTCATCTTACTACTGCAGTCAGACTGCCTATTTGAATCACATAAGTCATCTTACTACTGCAGTCAGACGGCCTAATTGAATCACATAAGTCATCTTACTACTGCAGTCAGACTGCCTATTTGAATCACATAAGTCATCTTACTACTGCAGTCAGGCTACCTTTTGAATCACATATGTCATCTTACTACTGCAGTCGGACAGCCTATTTGAATCACATAAGTCATCTTACTACTGCAGTCAGACTGCCTATTTGAATCACATAAGTCATCTTACTACTGTAGTCAGGCTACCTTTTGAATCACATAAGTCATCTTACTACTGCAGTCGGACAGCCTATTTGAATCACATAAGTCATCTTACTACTGCAGTCAGACAGCCTAATTGAATTACATAATCCATCTTACAAGTGCAGTCATACTGCCTTTTGAATTAGATCCAACCCCATACCAACCCCCAGCCCCTTCGTCAAAGATTAAATAATCATTTCCTTAGTCATATAAAATCCTTTTACCTGGTAATTATTTAAATTTTACTGACACTGGTGTTTGTTCGATTCAAACGCTCGGGCGAAAACTTTGCCTTGTGACTCAAACATAATCGTTGTCTAGCAAGCCAGCTATCTTTATGAATAAAATCAAAATATCTAACATTATATTTGGACAGTGACTGAATCAGATTGGCGACTTATAATCCCTATATTTACCTGTAATTGTTAATTCCAGCTGAACACGGTATTTCTTTGCGTTGATGAGTACCACAGTTCTTTTTCACTGCCAGTACTTCTGTAGTTTCCGCCATTAAGGAATTACGGAAATTCCCTAGTAGTCTTGTTATGAATTTAATTAATGAGATTTACAGCATTTTAATTTTTCATGACAAAATAGGTAAACAAATACTAATAATTTTATTACAAAACAGATGTATTTGTCATAGATTAATTTGGATTTATTACAAATCTTGTATATATGAACACCCACATTTGCCTTTCTGTGTGTCACGGCTGGGTTCGAAACACGCAGCGGCATCCCAGTTTTTAAAAAAAATACTTCTTTGTATTTTTAGGATCAAACTTTTATTTTAACTCATTCATCCTAATTTCTTTATTTTTGCTTTTAATTTTATCTTGAAACTTTCTTTTGTCACTCCCGTCTTAGGACGGGCAATAGCTCGTATAATTATATTTATGATCCTTTAATCACATGGTTGACACGTATTAGGTACGATAATGTGGTGGCAAAATGGCATTTTGCTAAAGATATTAGCCCCAAGTCCTAATTTTAAAATATTTTGTATTTTAAAAAAATATATTTTTAGTTATTTACTAACGTGTGTTAATGTGTTTTAAGACCGCTAATCATCAGAAGATTTTCAGGAGATCAGTTGTTTTCTGTTTAAATTTTATGTCATTCTCTCAAGTCCACATAATGTTTTCTCGTTTGTTTAGCACGTGTTTGGTGTTTACTGGCCCTATCTGATAAATATCTTGCCCAGTGTTAGGATTCCACTCTGACAAATGTCGTGCCCAGGGGTTGCATCCCACTCAAAGTTTCCCTGCGTATTATACCAACAGCTAAGCTAGCAAATGGCAGACTTAATTTGCAACTCTTGCTAGTTTAATTAACTATCTCTCCAATGTAAGCATAATGTCTTTCACAGGGTGTTCTGTAAAGACCCAATAAAATTGTTGCGAGTTATTCATTCTGAAGGTATTTCAACCAATTTTATCAATCTTTGCCCAATCCATACAAAGGACACATGATTGACTGAAATGATACTCTGACTCCAGTGCAAAACTAAGTTATTGTCTCCAATCAAAACATCGCTCAGCGATTTCCGTCAAGTCTGTTCGGAACAACCTCGGGTATTTGTGGAAGACAAAATTATGTCTTAGATGTTTGTCGGAGCAGTACTTAAAAAAACAAAAAACTTGGATTATCTATATAACTGACCTTGAAGGTACGAATAAATAAAATAATTTGATCATTCATATGTTATGTATATTTAATTAATTGTTTGTTTATTAGTTTTAAATTTTTTTTTATTTCATTACATGTTATTGTAATGTAACATTGTATGCTGGATTTGACCTTGTCCAAAACTGAGTTCGTTATAGGTTGACCTGACTGACTTTGTTTTATTTCATTTATGTCAACAACTAATGCATAGCTAAATTATTCTCTATGTGTATGAACTTAATATCAGGATTATTATTCAAGTAAACAAGAAGGAGTAAATATGTTGATGTGGGTTAGGATTTTGGAGATTCCTAAGTGAATTTTATAGGTTATTGTGTTGTAAATAAACAAGGCTCATTAGATCATTCTAGAAGGTTATTTTCCATTACGTAATGATTGTTTTTAGAAAATGCTAATTGTGACCTGAAGTCAAGCAGAGAAATATATTATCTTGTGACTGTGAGGATTTTGCCAGATGTGCTTCAACATCTAGCACTTTAAGTTGTATTATATTGTGACCAGTTTGGGCTGAATTTTATTTTCATCAAATTATTGAACTCAAGTGATTATTTTCTCTGGAAATACAAAAGTGCTTGAAAACTTCTTGGATAAAGACATTCACTGGAATTTATACTGAATTCAAGCCTGGGATAATATTTTTGTGATTCAACAAGAGACTGCTGATGCATCAGCACTTCAGGACTTTTTATTTTTAGGACTTAGGTCTATAATTTTTTAATAATTTTTGGATTTAATTCGCAATACCGTAAGTTCTTTCTTTATTTTCACTTTGTATTCTAGGGAAATAAATTATTTGCACAATTTTGCAAAGCTTGTTGTCTTCACTCTGTTCTGTTACTTATTTTAAGAGCATAGACTAGTAAAGTAATTTCTAGGTTAATTCTTGGTTCCTAAATAGCCAAAGTGGTCCCAGTGGCAGCTGTAGAAACATATTTGATGTATGACCTGTAGGATTTATTTCAAAGATGCGAATGTGTCAAGTCGAAAACAATTTAAGCTTGACATAACGGAAAGCACCGAAGATGTTTCGATTTTTATTATCCTTTGTCCATACAATCGAAACATTCTCAGTCTTGTCCATCAAGTCGAGAAAGAAATGGAGAACTATATTTGGAACTACTTCTGTTCATATCGCACAATAATGCAGCGGAGGAGGAAGAAGTTAGAAACGAAACATTTTGGCCGTTTCAGTTGCAACATATGTAGCGCACTAAGCCAAACACGAATCAAAGACCCCATCAGATTTATCGTTTGGAACATCATCGGCCTTTTCCGTCCAGTCCCGATAGAAACCTTGAATGTAATTCTCCGATTTTGAGAACTCTATATGGAAACACTTTTGTTCACATGGCACAATATGATGGTGGAAAGAGACTAAGTCGCAGCCCGAGGATTGTCAGCCTTTTCCGTCGCAAGATATGTGGTGCACTTGGTAAGAGACGAATCACCAAACAAATCAATGTATGTGCATTGCTATAACTACATCCGAGGTTATTTCTCGACTTAATAAATTCCTGCAATCTGATTTCAGCCTGTGAATGTCGAGACTAGTATCGACAGGACGGAACGTTAAAATTCATGCAACATTTTATATTCTTTACGTAGTTAAGAGGCCAACATCAGTTTTAGTGCCAACGATTTTATTTTAAAAGCTGTAGTACTGGCTATTTGCATAAATATTTTCATATGTTTGGCTTTGTTCGACCACGATTTTATCTGGTATTTTTGAATTCTTTTAAAATATCCGCCATGTTGAATGTGGCATCAGGCAAGTAGGTCCTAATCTGATTTAGAATTTTTGTATACGTGACAAAGACGTGCGTACACGATGCTCATTGAAATATCCACTAGGAACCTCTGGAGTAGAAAAAGAGGACAAATCTTGTCCGGCAAGAAACTTTGTTCGAGCATAGTAGGCTTCTGACTTATTATTTAGTGCCTCGTGTCACCTGTGTAAATATGCCTAATGACATTTTTTTTTTTATTGTGGAATGCCTCGGCTAATCATTTATTTTTATTTCTTCTTTTCTTTGCTTTTGTTTTTATTTTTGTAATCAGCGTCTGATTCTGGCCTTGGTTGCTGCGGCTGCGGAAAATTCCGCATCTGATTTCCTAAAGATACTTCAACAAACATCTTGCACCTTGTCTTTTAACATATTGTAATGCACTTCGTCGTCTACATCTCATGTACACTGAATAGTTCTTTATGAGATTCTGGAGCGCCAGCCAAGTTGTTTTGTTATTTGTCTTTTGTAGCAGATGTTCTAAGCTTTTAAATATACTGTTCCGTCTATTAAACTTGGTTTTAATAAAATCGATAGCAGCTTGCAGCTTATTTGCATCCTAAATGCGTTTGCGTATGTATGTAGCTACGATATCTGTAAGTAAAATGGGCGAGCGTAACAGCTATGTTGCCATGATGATACAAAGAATTTTGCAATTTTCTAAAGACATTTTTCATGTGGTGTCATATCAAATGTACGATATTAAATACGGCCAGATATTTCATCGTTGGGATCGCCTGCATCGCCAAACCTTCTGCTTGGCATTATTTTGCTGTCAAATGCTGCAAGCACTAATTCGTCCTCTACTGATGATTTTCCAACGTACTCAAGAGTTACGCCAAGAACACTGCTGTCAAATCAGTCACAGTCTTTGTACTTCATGTGATAATCAGCCTCTTTCTATGCAGTCTCTCTATGCAGATTCTGCAATTTTATCTTGTTTTGGTCTGTCTGACTAATGTATTTTTAGCCTTACGTTATAGCTACAGGATTTCTTTTTCAGGCTCCTTGTGGTCAGGAGAGTCTGGTGTCTCTTTATCTTTATCAAACAAATTCATGACATGCATTATAGTGTTTCTACGTTATCACAGTCTAGGCCAGTTCTCTGTAAAATCTTCTTCTGCTACTTCTTTCAAGCAATTGTTTTCTTAAATTTTTTTATTGATACTTTGACCGATTTGCTTGGACTGGATGGACAAAACCTCGACTGGATGGACAAAACTGAGAATCTTTCGATTGTATGGACAAAGGACATTAAAAATCGGAACATCTTCGGCGTTTTCCGTTATGTCGAGCTTACAGACAAAGTCCATACAATCTTGATCCTCGCTATGGACCTTTTCTTCTTTGGCGTTCAATTTTTACCTTTATTAGTTTTTGCTGCTACCAACGATTGATTCTAGAGCTTCATTGCTCATCCTGGATTAGGGATGTCGAAGATATATATTTCAAAACCCTATAGTTTATGTGTAATAAGATAACAGGGTTGGATTTCGGATTTATAATAGAACACTTTTGATGGTGATACAAATACAATGTTAATTGATGAATGACTTGAATGAGAAAATAATTATGATTAATACGTGCGTGTATAAGATCCAAATATTGGACAAATTAACACAATCCGCACGAACCTAATAATGCAGCATAAATGTGAATACTGGTAAATGACCTTACACAGTAAAAGGACAAAGGTTAATGATTCACAGTAATTTCACACGACGAAAAGAATGATGTGTTTTACTCAAATAGTAAAAATGTTGTACTCATGTGGTTAAATGTCTTCACTCAAATAGTGAAAATTAGGTACTTTACTCATATAGTAAAATGATGAAAACAAAGGGGACAGATATCATACAAAATATCTTTACAGTCCCAAAACACTGGGTATAACAAACCCCCAAATTAGCCCACGGCTAAAAGATGACATGCATGGAGTAACACTAAAACACTAAGTCACCAGAGCACTTGGCTACCAGTCACACTGGTCAATCAAGCAGTCAGCATTTCAGGTAGTCACCGAGCACCATTCATTTCCTTGGTCAATCAAGCAAACAGCGCCCACCAATTCGGTCAGCAACGCCTGATCACCTGCTACTCGACCAGCAACACACTGTTCACTCAGCTCTACGGCTGCTATGTTTCAGCTTTATAGCTGCTATGGTCAACTTCTGTGGTTAGCTCTACAGCTGGTACCCAGTCGACTCCGATCATCTGAAAATACATCTAACACCGTGTACTATGCATGACACGGGCATATACGGCAACACGTAATGACGTTATATACGGTAAGCTATACAAATTATATTATCGGCACAACATTACAAAGTAATAAACAGGTTCAGAAGTGAACCTACCCGTGTCCGATAAGAATCCTATGGTACTAAACGTTTCTAAAAAATTGCAACTTCATATTGCTAATATAAATCTCTTGCTAAGTTACAAACAAGAATAGAAAATATTTGCATTATACTACGCAAGACTAAGATACATAGAAAATATACAAAAATAAACGTGATAGTACAATAGTTATAACTTATACACAAGAAATTAATAAATAACTTACATACCTCTACAACTGAAGATGTGCAAGTCCTTAAGTAGACTGCTCACTGACAAGAACTTCCGTAATGTAAAGATTTCGTCTTACGGTGAGGCATTTAAACACAGACGAGGCAGCCTTACATCGTCTGTGCACTTGATGTTTTCGGTTTCTCCCATCGAAAGCACTTAGCACGTGCGGCATAGGATGAACCGAACCCACCGTTTCGAAATATTGTACAATATACATAAATCACCCTTGGGTATCGTTGTACACAAAAATCGAAACCCGAGTACATGTGTTTAATAAATCAAGGGATTTATACCATTCCGCGAAAAATACCTCCCTCCTTAAAAAAGGTTTTAATACTTTTAGAAAAATCACGGAATGGGAACATAAACAATTATTAAAACATTCAATTTTGAATACTGAATCAAAATGATCTGCTAATTACACCCTGCTTAAAAAATCAGCACCTACATTTTCCGACCCTCGAAAAGCCTCGATTCGGAAACTATTGCAAAGACAACGCCCAACGCATCAATCTTGAGTTGGCGACCTTTGCTTTGTTCAAGTATAAGAATGGCTGATGGTCCGTTTGTAAGGTAAACTCCCTCCCGAAAAGATATGTATAGAATTTTCCTATCCCCCATACTAAGGCTAAGCACTCCTTCTCAGTTTTGCTCCGTAGAGAGCAATTTCCTACTTGGGAGTCGCGAATGCCGTTAACTCGTGTGCATTATCAGCGATTGGTACCTGCCAATATCCCTTGGTAAGGTCTAACTTGGAAATGTATTTATGACTCGCCAACTTTGAAAATAAGCTTTCTGTGTCTGGCATTGGTTCTGCATCGAACACGGTGATTTTGTTCAGTTGCCTAAAGTCAATGCAAAAACGGTTTGTCCCGTCTTTCTTTCTGACTAATACAACGGGGGACGAGTACGGGGAACTGGAAGGTCCGATCACTTCCTGGGCTAACATTTTCCCCACTTCTTCGTTGATTGTCTCGCACACGTTAAAGGGTATTGGATATCCTTTAATCCTGATCGGCTCTGAGGTATTCAACTTGATCTCGTGTTGAATCAATCCTGTACGACCTGGTTTGTCCGTAAACACGTCTGGGTATTGGGACAAAACCTCCAAGATGTGCGTACGCTGACCCTCGGATAAATCCGGGCATATATTGATCTGGTTTATACCTTCTTTCCCTACGTCAATGGGGTATTCAAGAGGCATTTCGGTACTGGAGACGAATTCCGATTCGTCACACGACCTCTCCTCTATCACCGCTATACACACTACGTTCAAGACCCCTTATCAATTGTTTGACAAGGTCTTTCTACGTAAGAGTTTTGGCATATTGGCGTGAAATATCTTGGACTTACCTTCCATGTCAATAATGTAGTCCATTTCGCCTTTCAATTGTTTGACTTCGAATGGTCCTTTCCATTGGACTAACAGCTTGTTTTTATTCATGGGGAGAAGCACCAACACTTGATCGCCTATGTCAAACTTCTTGCTTCGCGTTCCAAGGTTCTAGTACTTCGCGTAGTTACGACTAGATTTTGCGAGTTCGTCTTGCGCCATTCGACATGTACTCTCTAAAGTTTAGCGCAAATCTACCACGTATTGTTAAGTAGTCTTATTAACTTCGTTCGCGACTTCGTCTGACCAGAGTTCGCGTAGAATACACACAGGACCGCGAACTGTCCTACCGTACAATAGTTCAAACGGGGAGAAGCCTAAACTTTCATGAGGAACCTCACGATACGCGAACAGAATTGAGTTCGGATACCTATCGCACTCCTTAGGTCTTTCCGCACACATCCTTCGCAACATTTGCTTCAACGTCCCGTTGAATTTTTCTACCAACGCATTGCACATAGGGTGGTAGGGTGTTGTGCGCAACGGTTTAAGGGACAACAACATACTAATTTCTGCCATGAGATCCAAAGTGAATTGCGCTCCACAATCCGTAAGAACCTCTTCCGGCACTCCGACCCTGCTGAACATATTTACGTGTGCTTCGGCTACACGTTCGGTTTCGATCGATGGCAAAATCTATAGCTTCAGAGTACCTAGTGGCGTAATCTATCAGCGTTAAGATGTATCAGTTTTTCCGATCTTTATGTGAAAATATCGGTCCAACAATGTCAACAGCCACTCTTTGAAACGGAATATTTATCATGGGCATCTGACCTAACGGTGCTCTAGTTATCCTTCCCTTAGAGATCGTCTTCTGGCAACAGTGCACGAACGACAGAACCGCGCTACATCGCTATTGACACCGGACCAATAAAATTCACGTAATACCCTATCAGTTGTTTT
Source organism: Megalonaias nervosa (assembly GCA_016617855.1). Lineage (NCBI taxonomy): Eukaryota > Metazoa > Mollusca > Bivalvia > Unionida > Unionidae > Megalonaias > Megalonaias nervosa. The sequence continues at coordinate 9,890 of JAECUM010013520.1, read as the reverse complement.
CTTCACACCTATATGACTCACCATACTCGACTCGTGCGCGACCTTGAGTACATGCGACCTGAATTTCTGGGGTACAACTAGTTGCAAGAACTTCCTATCATCAGGCGTAGTATATTCCCTGTACATTAAACCCTTTCGAAGTAGAAATTTAGATGACCCCACCCCCCCGTTCTTACACTTCCTAACAGTACCCGACAACATTTTCTCCGCGGTCGCGCTTAAAGACACGTCACGTTCTTGCTCGTTCAGAAATTCTTCGCGGAATATATCAGTAATGGCTTCCAGTACTTTAGTTTACGTAGGGGTTTGTTATCCTCCTTTACCTGAGCTCTGGTTTGCACTGCTTGGATGATCGGGAATCGGAAGTCAGACATGGTTGGGAGTCTAGATCCCTGTACATTGCCAATCGTAAGTTCATAGATCGATATGGCTATGCACAACGCTTCAACGGTTCCGGTCAGAAAAGGTGTTTCGATAACTATCCTTGCGACATAAATGTGGTCGATTGTTTGGTCCAGTATCATACAAGGCGATCTCAACCCAAGCAATTGGTCATCGCTAACAAGGCTCCGTTTCACGACTACACTAGTGCACCCTGTGTCTCGTAAAAACGTCACTTCTTGTCTTTTGACAGTGCCATTTGCCGTCGGTACCCTTACCTCGGAATAAAATATACGTGCCGATCGATTGGATAGTGTCGCGAACGATCTCTGCATGCACCACTGGCTCGTACACTGCTTCCCGTTAGCCTGCTGGAAACATCAAGTTTTCCATCTACCGACCGTCTGCCTTTAATTGCCACCGCGACACTCTGGACTGATCCCTTCCGTGTAGGACAAGTGGGGGAGATATGACCCCACTCTTTGCAAGTGAAACATTGCTTGTCCTTCTGCCTTCCCTGTTTATCCCTACCAGGTTTTTCAGGTTCCCTGGGTTGGTGGTCCTTGACCCGATTCCCACCTTTGCTGTCTCGCGAGATGACATTCGGTGAACATCCCCGAGCTTCAGCGAATAAATCCGTCTGTGTGGCCATGTCATATATATTCGTGAAGGACCTTTCCCTCGAGAATAAATATAATTCCTTGTTACATGTTGCCAATAGCTGGTCCCGAAGCAAGAACTCGATAAGACTCTCAAATGTCTCAACGACTTTACCACATTCCACCCATCACTGCAAGTAATTGCACGTCCTACTGACGAACTGGGTGAATGTCTCGCGTCTCTCGGGTTTACTATACGTAAACTTTTTGCGAAACCCTTGCTTGGTTAGCTCGTATTTCTTCAAAAGTGCTTCTTTCAACGCGAGGTAATTTAGCGAATCGGCCACGGATAAACGAGAATACACGTCTAATGCTTTACCCTTAAGCAACGCGGTAAGATGGAGCGACCAATCGTCTTATTTCCATTTTTGTACAGTGGTGTACCTTTCAAACCTGTTTAGATAGCTATCCATGTTATCTTTGTCCTCTTCAAATGGGGGAAATTTTTCCTTTTGGTTTGCAATAACTCAGAATTTCTTTGATACTCCCTCTCCCTATTTCTATCTTCTATCTCCAAAACTTCTAACCTCACTTCTTTTTCCCTTTCTACTTTCCTATCCTTTACTTCTTTTAGTAGTTGTACCTTTTCCCTTTCTGCTTGCTTTTCTAACTCTATCTTCCCCTTCTCTAATCCTATCTTTTCCCTCTCTGATTCACTTTCCCATTCTATCCTTTCTTTTTCGACCTGTTTTTCTAACTCTATCTTCTCCTTCCTAAAAGCCATTTTTTTTCTTCTGCTTCCCTTTCTAGCTCTAGTTTCTCCCTTTCAATTTCCCTCTCCTTTCACCTCTGATCCCTTTCCCTAACCGGCTCTTCACGAACATAATTTCTCAGAGACTCCCTTTCGCAGCCAAGCTGCTTCCCCAGTTCCACAAGTTCTTTCATTGATGACATTTCAAAACTCTGATACGACCAACCTAAAGTGCAGTATTATGCCAAAAGGCGTAATTACTATAATCTCAACGAACCGTATTTTAGTTCTCGGAAGGCAACAACAACATGAAATGTGTACTAAAAAAATAAAGTAATGTTATATGTCTACTTAACCTCAATGTCTTGTCAAGAACGTCTGAAACACACAAAAGATCATACAAGAATAATGAAACTATAATAGTGCTCCGTTAAATCCGAGTGTAACGGAATTGTATAAATCCCTCTATTTATTAAATACATGTACTCGGGTTTTGTTTTTTGTGTACAACGATACCCGAGGGTGATTTATGCATATTGTACAAAATTTCGAAATAGTGAGTTCGGTTCATCCTTGCCGCACGTAAGGCGATATCTTCACATTACGGAAGTTCTTGTCAGTGAGCAGTCTACTTAAGGACTTGCACATCTTCAGTTGTAGAGGTATGTAAGTTATTTATTAATTTCTTGTGTATAAGTTATAACAATTGTACTACCACGTTTATTTTTGTATATTTTCTATGCAGCTTTGGCTTGCGTAGTATAATGCAAATATTTTCTATTCATAGAAAATATACAAAAATCAACGTGATAGTACTATAGTTATAACTTATACACAAGAAATTACAAAAATAACTCACATACCTCTACAAGTGAAGATGTGCAAGTCCTTAAGTAGACTGCTCACTGACAAGACGTTCCGTAATGTAAAGATTTCGTCTTACGGTGAGGCATTTATACACAGACGAGGCAGCCTTACGTCGTCTGTGCACTTGATGTTTTCGGTTTTTCCCATCGAAAGCACTTCGCACGTGCGGCATAGGATGAACCGAACTCACTGTTTCAAAATATTGTACAATATACATAAATCACCCTTGGGTATCGTTGTACACATAAAACGAAACCCGAGTACATGTATTTAATAAATCAAGGGATTTATACCTTGCCGTGACAGTGTGTGCTTGGGAAATGTGTTGTCCAGGTGACGGCATCATTTGACGCACCAAACCGCAAATTAATTATTCCGAAACTCGCTGCCAACCATCCTTCCTCCAACGGTAAAAGGCCCTATGAGTTCTGCCGCAGGAAAGTTGATCCAAATAAAAAAGTCGCCCACTCGTTTCCTGGTGTTGATTATGGAACGTGGTCAGCAGACGCGTAGAGGTCGTGGTAGCTGCTTGGGTAATCGCCTGAAGCATGTAGAAGAAAGCTCTTCACTGGAATATGTCCAATGGTATATTTTACACACTTGATATCAAGATGCTTTTTGGTTGACCCATCAGTATTATCCTTTGGCGCGCATACATTTTTTTAATTACTGCGCTCTTCAAGTCCACATCTGCTGTGCTATCTTTAACTATAGGCGTTTCAACATTGCTTGAAATACTGACGCATGAATAATTACTGGACTGTATGCCAGCGTAGAATCTGTTTGCATAAAAATTCGCTTTGTTTGCCATCCAAAAGTAAAACACGGTGACTTCCCTTCGGATTGTCCTAACATACATGTTGGTGACAGCTGGATTTTTTAATAATATGTCGCTGCCAGAACTAAATTTTTTATCTGCATTCTGTTTATTTGCGCATCTACGGTACTTTTTGAAGCCCTATTCAAGGACTCTTATTGTTGTTAATTTCTAAGGGAACATTTGACGTCATGCCGGAACCTATAATCAAAATTCGTTTCTCGTAGACACCATCCACGCACCTGAAGCTTGCAGCTCTAGTGAACATCTACTAGCCTACCTCAATATCCTTCTTTGCTTGGCGTATAACGAAATGTCATTGTGATACCATTATTTACTCCTTCGTTGACATAAAAATATCCGCAGACCCCAAAGCGGCATTCGCGCAATAAAATTACCCGAACATTTATCATCAATATACCTTCTTAGTTGTCGCTTTGTCATAAGCTGCAGGCGCGACCAAGTTCATCATCATTTTTCTTTCCGATACTGATATTGCCTCTCATTGTCGAGCCAGATAGCGGCAACACACCTGGCTCAGACAGCAGCATCTCATTGCCAATGACACTTGATGCTAGATTTTGGCCGGTATAAAGCACGCGCCCTTGAGAATAATTGTTGTTTGCCTCAGTCAGCAAAACCTTGACACTAGCATATTTATCTGTGTATTCATTGTTGGCTGCATCTTTGTTAACTGTAGTCACGGCCAAGGTGGTTATCATTTGCGTCGACATATTGAGTGCACTTGCCATGGTGCCGCCAGACTTTAGCATGAGTCTATTAAGATTCGCATAAAAAATTGTTGACGCCGTTGCCACCGCCAATAACTGTGCCAAATGATGGATAAAGATTCATTTTTATAGACTGCTTATAGACTTACGCATCATCAGTATAAGAAGACGTCAGAGAATCCAGACACAGAGAATCCAGACAGTGTTGCTCAATATGCTGATAAATAATGGACTAAGCTAGGACAAACTCATGACTTATACGCTAGTAGTGTAGTGGGGTACTTTAGCGTCAATGGGAAAATACATTACAGACCCCCCCCCCCGGGGTACTATAGCGTCACGATTTTTGGCGTCAGAAAATCACCCTGGGGTACTTTAGCGTCAATGGGAATTTTGTATAGGGAACCACAGCCTGGGATACTTTAGCCTCAACGGGAATTTAGTATAGGGACAAGAGGAATGGTACAGGTAAGGTGACGTCACGGTACTGGACATTTGCAACAATGTAGCAATGTAGTACCGTGACGTCATGCCACCAGTGTCATTGCTATACAAAGTGTGTAGAGACTGAGACAGACATATACGAATACAAGCCCGAGATTTATATATAAAGCATTACCTAGACCTGAAATTATGTTCACAGTGTTCATAAATTTGCTTAATTATAATGATGCTATAAATAGTTATAATCAAGGAAAAGACTAACGCCAAAATGGATGTGACTAAAAGTAACGCTAAAATTACGAAATTGTCCCAGAATTTAACGGAGACTAAACATGTCCCTGAACATTAGGTTACATTGGTTTAGACTAAAATTAGTACTAAAATTACGACAGTGTCCCGGACTACAGTGGAGACTGAGAAAATCTGGAACATTAATATTCAAATGACTGTGACTAAAAGTAACGCTAAAATTACGAAATTGTCCCAGAATTTAATGGAGACTGAACATATCCCAGAAGATTAAATTATATTTGTTTAGTCTAAAAGTAGTACTAAGATTACCAAAATGTCCCAAACTCTAGTGGAGACTGAGAAAAACTCCGGAAGATTGTATTCAGATTGCCGTGACTTAAAATATTGCACTAAATTTCCGAAAAATTTAGCGGACTTGAATGGAAACTGATAACTAGCCAGATGTTTTGTTTGTCAGAAATGGCAAAGACAAAGTGTAGCACTAAATTCTGAAATTGCACCGGACTTTAGCGGAGACTGAAAATAATCCATAGATAAATTTTAAAAATGTTACCAAGACTTAAAATAGTACTGAAATTATTTAAACTCATACCGACCTTCGCGGAAACTGAAAAATTGTAAATAAAAAATTAAAATAAGCGATACTATAGCGTCAATGGGAATTAGCATTACGGGACCCTACTTTTTCTACTATAGCGTCAAGATTTATAGCGTCAATGGGAATTAGCATTACGGGACCCTACTTTGTACTATAGCGTCAAGATTTATAGCGTCAAATGGCACACCCTGGGACACTATAGCGACAATGGGAATTTTGTATGGGAACAATAGGAATGGAACAGGTAGGGTGACATCACGGTACTGGACACTTGCAACAGAGAATAATGTTTTTGTGAGTTAAACATAAATTATACAACAACTAAAAATTTTTTTAGGCAAGAAAGAGTAAATCTTTTTGAGGCAATGGATTGACCCATTACACATAAATTATACAACAACTAAAAAATTTGCAGGCAAGAGAGAGTAGACATCTTTTCGAGACATATGAGTGGCCCTGAATGGGGTCGTTTAGTTTTCTTCTACTTTCCTCCCTTCTTCTTCTCCACCAGCACCCCATCTTCTACAGTACATTTTTCTTCTTTTTCTCATCCTTTCATCTATTTATACCTACAACCTGTGGAAAACCCAAGTCTATATTTATAGCCTCAAAATTTCAAGCTTCAGTGACGTCACTGAACTGGCTGACCTGAATACGCGATACTGTAGGTAGGTAGGTAGGTAGGTGAATTGAATTTAATATGGATAAATGAAGTTTTATAGGGACAAAGACCAATACACACAAAAGAAAAGGAGAAAGAAAAAACCAATATCTACTATCCACACCAACGTACAAGAATGCGCAAAACACACACCTATTTACTATCCACACCAACGGACGCAAAAGCATAAAACATACACCTATTTACTATCCACACCAACAAACGAGAATGCATAAAACACACATATATATACTATCCACACCAACAAACGAGAAAGCATAAAATACACACCTATTTACTATTCACATCAACGTACGAGAACGCATAAAACACACACCTATATACTATCTACACCAACGAACGAGAATGCATAAAACACACACCTATATACTATCCACACCAACGAATGAGAATGCATAAAACACACACCTATATACTATCCACACCAACGAACGAGAAAGCATAAAAGATACACCTATTTACTATCCACACCAACGAACGAGAAAGCATAAAAGATACACCTATTTACTATCCACACCAACAAACGAGAAAGCATAAAACACACCATACCTACTATCCACACCAACAAACGAGAACGCATAAAACATACACCTATATACTATCCACACCAACGTACGAGAATGCATAAAACACACACCTATATACTATCCACACCAACGAATGAGAATGCATAAAACACACACCTATATACTATCCACACCAACGGACGAGAAAGCATAAAACACACACCTATTTACTATCCACACCAACGGACGCGAATGCAAAAACACACACCTATATACTATCCACACCAACGAACGAGAAAGCAAAAAACACACACCTATTTACTATCCACACCAAGGGACGAGAACGCATAAAACATACACCTATATACTATCTACACCAACGAATGAGAATGCAAAAAACACACACCTATTTACTATCCTCACCAACGAACGAGAAAGCATAAAACACACACCTATTTACTATCCACACCAACGAATGAGAATGCATAAAACACACACCAATATACTATCCACACCAACGAACGCGAGCGCATAAAACATACACCTATTTACTCTCCACACCAACGAATGAGAAGAAGAGTTATAGGGTTGCCAAATTCTATTACACAACGTAAACTTCGTTCAAGAGGACACTTCTGAACGGTGTGTGATGTGCAAGTTAGTGACTAAACAATTTAGATTTGCCACTGGAGTACGACCATCTCTTTGCAGAAAGTACATTTATTGCCTCCTACAAAAGGAGGAATAAAAACGGACTACCACTCCCAGAATAACCATTCCCTTCAGGACAGGACAGGACAGATATCGACATCCCCGAAAGACCATTCCGGGAAGACACTTGTGTGACTGTGCCAAGGAGTGTAGAGACTCTAAGAACATTACACACTGTCCCTACAATTCCACCTCTTGATCACCACAAATGTTGCAAAGAGACTTGTTTATATTCCACTATGATTTTTTTCATGTGTCTTATATTCATGTACTTAACCATTTGGCTTTTATGTATTTTTGTCTTTCGTGTTGTTTACAATTAAAGATGACAATAAACGTGTGCTGAAAAAAGTATAAAAACTCTTATCTTTTCTGTCCTCGTGTCAAAAGTGACATTTCTTACACTACTATGGCTACCTCTACTGTCTCTGCTCTCTCTTCCTCCACTGTCAAAGTCATTGACGAACACGTGGATAGGACTAGTTGGGAGGCCTTGTATCTTCGCCATCCGTTTAACATGCTCATTGCCGGACCTAGCGGTTCAGGCAAAACCAAATTTGTCAAACGTTTGATCGAACATAAACATCATTTGATCATCGTCCACCTCAACGAATCGTGTGGTGTTACAAAGAGTGGCAATCGGCGTACAGCCTTCTGCGAGAAAGTCAAAGCGATTCCATCGTCTTTGTGGAAGGCATTCCTGGCGAAGACGACGAGATCGTGTCTGACCCTTGTCAAACTCATCTGGTTATTTTTGACGACATGTTAAGATAAGACGAAGAAGAAATTAAACTCTGGTTTACGAGCAAAGGGCATCATCATAATGCCAGTGTCATTTGCATCACTCAAAATTTGTTTCAACAAAGTAAAGCCCATCGTACCATCACTCTCAATGCTCATTACCTGGTGTTGTTTAAAAGCCCTAGAGATAAATCGCAAGTGCAAGTCTTAGCCAAACAGTTAGAAACACCTTGGCTGACTCATACGTACGACGATGCCACTCAAACCCCACACGCTTATTTACTCGTGGATTTAAAACCCACCACTCCCAATTATTTGCGATTTCGTTCCCATCTGTTTCACACTGGTGCCAAGACGGAGGGCCTGTCGTGTACACGTCCCCTTCGTCGACTTAACAACAATGACAATCACCAAAAAAGTCTATAAAAACCTCGGTCACTTTCGCTCTATCTCACACATGGTCAACATGACGTCCCTTCAGTCTCATCTTCCCATCAAATTGATTCGTGCCTTGTACGGTATCAGTCGCGAAAAAAAATCCACAAATACGTGCTCGTGTCTTAGAAGCTAATCTCAAAGAAGTCTTACGATGGTTTACGGTGACAGCACGTCAATTACTGCAAGGCATCATTCAGATTCCACATCAAACCAAAAGTTTTTTTTTTTGTTTTTTTTTGAGAGAAACAAAGTAGCCTTCACGCAGTTATCCGATCCTCGCATTGACACTCAAACCAAAAAGCAAATCATTTTGAAACCTGGAGGAAGCGGTTCTCTAGGAGGTGTCATCATTCGTTCCCTCTTAAAATGGGATCTCAATGCTACCAAAGTTCTTCCCAAGATAAAAGCCATGCCCAAACGTACCCAGAAGAAGAAGAAAAAGAGCAACGATGTCAAGACCAGGTCACAGCCTCAGAAACAGAAAAAGAAAAGTCCACAGAAAACAGCTTCTACCCGCAAGAGAGTGTCTCCACAAACTTCTCCTGCAGCAGTGACACCCTCTTCCTCTTTAGCGGCAGTGGCCACTGCTCACAAAGTACCATCCCCCAAAATCAAAGTCCAAGACAGAACGGGTGTGTTACAGAGTTTACTGGATTTGTCCAAGCAAGAACTGTCCCGATTTAGTCCGTTTCGAACTCCTCCACGACTTGTGTTGCCTGTCATCAAGTTGATACGACGTAAAGACAATCAGTGGCGACGAATTCCAGTATCAAAAAACCTAAGACAAACAATACGGGTCAGTGTTTTTCTGCGGCTCAACACCCAAAACTGTCCCCTCCAAGAAGTACACACCGTTACCATCGTGTTCCTTCTTCGGGCCAAAAAGGAAAACGAAAACGAAAAAGACAGTCACGTCATCCTAAAAGCGCTTAGCCAAACATCGACGTCACCCTCTGAAAAGACACACTCGTCCAAAGAATAAAAGAAGAAGCAACCAAAGGGGAGGATTTTACATTAATATGGATAAGTTAGTAGATAATCACGCCGCAACGTTAGAGAACGCGTTCTCTAACTTCCTAATATAACCAAAAAGATAAAAGGATGCATGTCGAGTCATAGACTTCAGTGTATGTTGTGCACCAAAAGATGTCTCCTCATTGTCGTTCTTCTGTCCAGAAAGGAAAAAGACAGTTTCGTCATCCGTAAAAAAGCTTAGTCAAACATAGACGTCACCCCCAAAGTCCAAAGGAAAAGAGGAGTCACCAAAGAGGAGGATTCTTTAGTGATTTTGGAAAACACATCGTTACCTTCATGATGAAGCGATAGTCCCCCAGAAAGGATAAAAGACCGTGTGACAAGTCATTGACGTTAG
>JAECUM010013519.1:0-89405 GCA_016617855.1 Megalonaias nervosa | reverse complement strand
TGTCATAGTTTGAGAAAAGGAATGTGGGGTTTTTTCTGCTGATAATAGCGAACTTTGTTTTTTTCCACTAAAACAAATGCAGCTTGAACTAAATATAAAGGGATACAGCAGACACCCACACTCCCATCCCACCACCACCACTACTTCTTGCATGAAAACCACTGTTCATGTCTGAATCTCAGAAAGAGAGGGAGGTGAACATTTTCAAATTTTTGTAATGATTCATGTAATTTACAGGGTTACCTCATGCTGATCAGTCTAATGAATACCCAGAACTACCTGAGATTTTTTTCATGAAACTTGGTATGAATTTTTTATCATGACAGGAGTTTGTACCATATATACCATTTGTCCTGACTGACTGATTTTTAATTAATGTTGTGTGTGACCATATCATCATGTACAACAGGAAATTTGCCTTTTTCAGATTAGTACTTTTTTCTCCCCCATTTAAAAACTTGTATGTACACTTAATATCTTGCAGAGTTTATTTCATAAAATCTAGCTTACTTTACAAATCTAGTTAGTAGTCATGGGCAGTTGTCATTAGCATGATAGATTACACTGACCTCTTGTTTGCTACTATATTTATTTGCTTATAAGACAATTCCAACTGCAGACTGCACAAACCCAGATCTGCCATCACATCATGTGCTGACAGATCTGGGTCTCTGCAGTGTGTAATCAGTAGAGGAAACAACATTGACTCTGATCTGCAGATGCAGTATGTGATGGCAGATCAGGATCTTGGTTGTTTGCAGTTTAACTCCACTTATATATGAGTATGTACAGTACTTGTCAGATACATTCAATAAAGGCTTGTTACTAAACCTGTTGACCTACATCAATCAGCTAGGTATTTCATATCTGTGGTCAGTTTGAATGATTTGTGTCTAATAGTTATTGATTATGTATGATTTAATAGTAATGTATTCAGGTGTGTAGGAAGTGTTTCTCAATCTCTATCATGTACATGGACCTCTTATTTTCATATTAAAATGTGTAAATGTATAACAAACCACAGTAGGTTGGTTCAGTTAAATGTGAACAAAACTTTGTTTTAGGAAGATATAGATAACCTAGCTTAAAAGTCTTAACTTTGAGCACAAAATCAGACAGAGATGAGGACTGTAATACAATTCATCTGCATAGACCCAAGTCTGCCGTCACATAATGCACTGGCAATCTGGATCTGTGCAGTTTGTTAGAAGTAATCAGTAGGACAAACAACACAGACCCTGATCTGCAGGTGCATTATGCTGAGGCAGATCAGGATCTTTGTTGTCTGCAGTTTGACTTATAATCGAGTATATATGGTAAGGAATGTCTTTTATGAAGTCAGCAAGCTAGAAGTATAATAGGACAGCAATGGTTTTCAGGGATAGTTTTGAACTTGAATTTGTTTAGTGAAAGGTAACAATTAAATAAGTTGTGTAGCTTTAGTTTATCTTAATTTTACTGTTTTGTTGGTCTGTAATCTTAATATTCACAAATTGTTTACAAACTTTTAGAATACTCCATCTGATAAAACACGTAAATGGTACACATGGTTCCCTTTTACAAAGTACACATGGGGTAGGCCAATGCTAAATCTCCAATATTGGCAGTATTCAAAGATTAAATTGTCCGGTTCACCCAGTAGTTTTAGTGGGAACACATACCATGTATCAGATAATTAGAATTAGCTTTATCAACAGCTACAAGTGTGATTGTCTTAAAGAAAATCAGACTGTGCCATTTTGATTTTTTATTCCTGATATCAGATTGATCAAGCATAGTTACGGGTGAAATGGTACACATATGCCACATATTGATATATATCATAATACACAACCTACAATATGATACATATCAATATTCATAAGAAATAAAGAGGTAAAGGACTAATGTATGGCTGTTGAAGATTAAAAGTGACATTTATAAGGTAAATATATTCTCCACCTTTAGTATTGATACAGCAGAATTATTGACACATCTGGACATCAGTGAATCATGGGACATTTTTTCTGTTTTTTAACCCCTAAGCATAGTTAACCATTTTCTGTACATTAGTCGGAGTGAACTTTCAGAAGTTCGGATGCTTGAGTTCTGATTATGAAGTTAATTTCTGGTTGTAATATTCAGGTAACTATTGTACTGTACTTTGATATCCTAATTTAAGTGCACATGTGACAGCCTGCAGTATACTGGTATAACAAATTTCATTGCCTAATGCTAGGTAATATATTGGGACTGAATTTTTTCATGGTGCTTTTGGTGTCCAGTTAATGGCTAATACATGTTCCTTTATCAGATTTTGCCTTCTTCAGGTTTCACCAATTTGTAAACTAGGTCAGCATGAGATGTGATATCTATTGAATGAAAATAAAATATAGTACTTGTAAGTAGATAGTGAAAACAGCACCACCCCATTATAGACCAGACAAGTGTGAATAGGTCACTGTGAATCCCTTGAAGTCCATTTGAAGCTAATGTTTGTATCAGATTAACACAGTGGCAAGTGGCATACCACTTGTATACCATGGGAAGTCAACAGATAGTACATGTAACAATGGACATGGCCAAGTGTGTCCTTAAAGTGGATTGATTAACTTGCAGAGTTTTGGAAAGAAAAACTGTTTAGTGCAGTTAGTAGTATGCTCTGTGGCATATTTTGATTACCACATGCCATTGCCATTTGATAGTGTCTTCCTAGCCTATTAATTGACCCAGTTGTTGAAATTAATTATTGCATTTTCATGTGAATGATAAACCTCCTGCTGCTGTATGACTAAGATTTGAAGAGTTCTGTGAAACATACAGTAATGTTTCATTCAAAGAGATGTAATAAATAAAGAAATCTTCAAAATTTGAGGGGAAAAAATGGAACTATTCCTAAAGGAAGGATGATTAATAAATGCTGCAGGAATTCTTTATTTTAAACACATCTGTGCCTTGCAAAAGAATCTGGAGCCAGTTATTTGCTCCATCCCATTATTCTATTCTGTATGACAAAACTCAGATAGAAATTTACATATTCTTTTATTCTACTGGTCATAGACCAGAAGAGCTTATTGGATGGTTTCTTCTCCATCTATCCATTAGCACAAGTTTGTTATCACTACTTCTCCAAAACTACTTGGATGATTGCCATTAAACTACACACATATTCATCCCATGGTCTAGTTGGTCCTAAATGAAAATGGTGCTGCTCATTCATCCAATATGGCCACCACAGCAGACATCTTGAAAATCATGTTATCACAACTTAATGTCTACTTTGATCTTCACTGAAAACAGTCCCAATCTAATGTCCAATGCATCCATAATGGCAGCCATTTTGAAAGTTTTGTCACTACTGCTCCTGAATGAATGGTCATATCATCATGGGGTTTCCACTGAAAGACTTCTTATAAATGTTTTGGTTGATCTTAAATTACAATTGTGCTGATCTGAGATCCAATATGTTCTCATCTTAAAAGTCTTGTTTTAGCTGCCCAAATTAAAGGGACAGTCATTTCATTTTGACATGCGTTTTTCATCAGTAGAGTTATTATGATGTCTGCTTGGTCCTAAATGAAAATAACTAAATATGGACACCATTGTGGCTATCTTGAAAACATTTGTATCTCTATTCCCAGATGCTTTCCATAGAGTTATAGCCCCTTAAAATAGTCTGCATTTGACAAATAAATGCTTATTGCACAGGTCAGAATGATGTGATTATTAAATTATGACACCCATGCCTGCCAGCACACACTGTATCACAGAAAAAACACTTTTATTTCCAACCCTTCCTTGACACTATTGTGTTTAGAAAAACATGATTGTCAGAGATCATAGATATAAAAGAAAGACACCTTATCATGACATCACACGGTATGCCTATAACCTGTATAAATAGTAACAGTCCTGCTTAATACTCATGGAAAACTCAATGCAGCTTGTACATTTGATTGTAAAAATATCAAAATGCAGCTGTGATTTAGGGAAGGATGACCCATCATCAGAATGTACAAAGCTGAGTTTGAGTTTGTGACGTGCAGCAGCAAGGGGGAGCATTTTATTCTTAGCACATTTTGCAAGCACCATTTAGTCATTCAGAAGTAACTAATCTGTCAAAATAGGAACACCACCCAGCATCAAGACAGTACATAAGTGCAGAGTTGAATAAAAAAAATGACTAACATATTTAAACCTGTGAACTAGTGTGGCCATTACATGTTTGATACTAACTCACAGCGATGCAGATGCAGATACATCATTTTCCATGCTAAGAAAACTTAAAAAGTTTTCAGGGATGTTTGAACAATATTACCATGCATTCTCTTATAAGTGCAAAAATGAACTAAAAAGGGTGGATGGGTTTGGTTGATCCCAATCTGATTAAAATCAGATCTCCACTGTCATACGTGAAGATCTGACAGCGACCGCTTAGGCATCATGTTTTGGTGACCTTTGAATTAGCCAATGGAAATACAGCTTTCAGAAATCAGGAAGTGAATCAAATTGTTTGGCACACATTGATGCTGTTCAGCCATACTGCTCAGTCTCAAACACAAAGATATAAAACTTCATCTGATTGGCTGATAAAATTAGCGATTATGGTCAAAACAGGTCACCAGAACATGAGTCCTAAGTGGTCAGTGTCAGGTCTGTTCATGTACGACAGTGGAGATATGATTTTAATCAGATTGGATTAATTCTGAATGCTTTTGAAAAAGAAATTTCCAGCTCCATTTAGCTTGAAAACAATATATTCTTTCTCCAGTTTGAAGAAAGAAAGAATTTTCTTTATCCATGAAATTGGTTGAAAAAAAACAATTATCTTGAGGAAAAACAATTTTAAAAAACTATGATTTTTGAAAGGAAAATTGTAGCTCACCCTCATTAAATGGCTACTTCCAAATGAAACTTGCATCACCTATAGCCCCCCACCCCAACTATTTAGCCCGTGACATTTGGAAATCTTTACTGGTTATTGACCTGCAGTAAATAAGCTGTACTGGCTTTTAGGTGTGGAAAACAAGTATGATTGCAATAATTAAATACTGTTAAGCTCTTATTTAATGGACAAGTGATAGTACATTTTCCCATAAATTTTTATTTTCTTTTAATAATTAAATATGCAGTGATAAACAAAGTAACATATGGAGAAAGTTTAGTTTTTGTATGGAAAATACTCCTTGAAAACCTGCATGTATAGAGAGCAGGACACAACAAGAGAAATTTAACAATTTACATTGATGATTTCAGAAAACACTCTAGAAAGTCAGTGATACCTATTAACTTCTACAGATGGGGAATGAAGAAATGGAATATTAATTAATTAAGAAATATGTGAGAGCATGCAAAAAAAATAGCACACAACTGTTGTACATAATCTAAAAATAATTTTTTTTATTACAGTATGTGTTGAATAATGATAATGGCTTTGCTTTGAAAATGAGGTCTTATAGGTACAAAGTTTTGGTTGGAGTTGATTTAAGAAGTTTTGCTTTCAACAAATGTTAGATCTTTAGGCTATGAAGTACATTTGTGATACAAGGACAAGAAACTGGAATGAACTGATCTGAAAATGTTAAAGTTGCGTTTTGTCCAGTCTGCTTTTAATTTCAGTTTTTAAGAGTTGCAGTTACTGCATTGTTATTTTGGTTAAGTTCTCTGTGTGTAGTTCAAAAATTCAGACTTGTAAAGCCTGTACCAGTGAAAGTCATTTACAATTTGTCTTGTTAAAATACCTGTTACAACATGCCAAAGAAGGTCAGTATACTGCAGGCTACATGTTTGATGAGTAACATCATGAACTGGCTTTAATACCCACAGGGATGTTATAAACCAGATTAATTGGCATTGATAATTATTCTTCACAATGCAGTACAGAGTGGATGAGCGAATTTGCGCTTGTAAGTGTTGAAATCTATAAAAAATCATGTCTATTGATTTTGTCACAACAAGCAGTCTATTTCGTTTCTTGTATGGTCATGTTGACCAATTGTTTCTGCTGAAATTTGATAGCGAAGATTGATTGATGAAGTTCAAGAGGAGGTCTGTAAGTTCATATTTCCGATGTAAATTTCAAATATCTGGAATAAAGCCAGATTGTATAGCAGGCATCAGCAACTTCTTAGAACTGCTGTGGCATGTCTGCTCAGTTTTATAATGCTGCATGCCAAGTCATATTTGTCCCATTAATTTAATTATCATCTTTAGTACATACAATACAAAACCACAACTTGTAACATGTGCCTTCCAAAAGTCTGTCATGCCACCATTGACACAAGTGCCATAGATTACTGACACCTGTTGTACAGATTGGATGATGTAAAATACATGTGGAGACATATGAAGAATATTTGCTTTGATATGATGTTACTGGCCAGGGTGCAGAGTTTATCTAGGAAGATTGGGTTGTGATTTTTATCAGACTTTTTACTGTATCCACATCTACAGTAGGGTGGATAGTGGCTTAAATTTTTGTTTTGTATTCCTGCCCACTTGAAAGTTCAAGTAATAATCTCTGGATTATGGAAACTTTCATCTGCCTTTAATCAAAGGGCAGATGTAGCACCTGGCTAATTGCACCAGTAACAACATTCCAAAATACACATTCCAACCCATCATTACTGTGTTTTTAAAACAGAACCTGAAAAGTTTGATACATCTTATATAATGTTATGACTGATTAATAATCAGTTTAAAGTAATAATAGCATTTACTGTATTGTATTAATTCATGAGTGAAACTGGTGTTTCTGTCTTTTCACAAAATCCATTTATAAACTGCAAATAAGTCAACATCATTTTTAGATCAATTCTGATTATTTACACAGGTTTACATGCACTTAGGAATTTGCAGACCGTATACCTTTTACTTATTTATCCACAGGAAGTGTATTATTTAATCTCATAGCTGACGTTTGCTCCATTATTTTCCTGTGCCCAGAAGATGTTAGCACTTGTTTAAAGTTTTTTGGTTCAGAACGAAAATGGTGCCACCGCCGTGAAATAATTGCTGCTCCTTCTGAAAGGATGGGTAAATCAATGACTTGGGGTTTCACTAAAACACTTCTTGCTGTATATAGTTGGTCCAAAATGAAAACAATGCCTTTCTTACCTCCAACATGTCAAAAATGGTTGGTGGCCATAGTACTATCTTGAAAATCTTTTTAATTTGCACTCATTCTGTTTGGATGATGAGTTCATTGATGCTCTATCATGACATAAATTTTAAGGTGAAAAGTTATGACTCACATTTTTGTATTGCACTTATCATGTATATAAATATGTACTGCACTTGTATACATCTAACTTGAACTATTGAGAAAAAGTATGCGTGTATAAATATTTGCTGTATTTATAAATTCTGAAGATTATCTCATGGTTTTATTTTCAGTGGTAAAAACGATGCAAGTAGGGAACTGGATCCATACAAATTCTCTTTCGCCAGTTGAGCAACAGTCCCTCTGTTTATCTCTGATTAGGTTAAGTTTTTATCGGCTGCATTTTACCATACTAAGTAGAAAGTATTTTATTTCTTTGTAATAAAGCCTAGAGAAGTTTGGAGAATATATATTTAATGGTATCTGTGACCATACAGTATAAGAGAAACGGCAGAAAAATGGGAGCATTATGGTGAGAGGTGTGTGTGTGTGTGTGTGTGTGTCTGTGTGTGTCTGTGTGTGTGTCCTGCCCTAACAAAGGATTTTGACATAAGGTTGCTCTGCAAATGACCTGAGAGGCTGTCATCGAAAGTGATCCATCATTTGCATTAAGAGATACTTCTGTTGAGGAGGGAACTTCTTTCAGGATATCAGTGATATTTTCAGAGAGATAATCTGTACAGTTTTAATAAGACTTCTTAAAAAAGTTCAGTATTGTTTGACTGTTTGTCCTTCCTGCATTTTGTTTTTAACATCTTGTAATTTACCGCTTTTTTGGGGCCCGGGTAACTGAGTGGTATAAAGTGCTTGTCTTTACCAATCACTGACATCTCACCTCTCTCCGTGTGGGTTTAAGTTTTGGGCTCGACCATTGTAGATATGTGGAGAAGCTTGTCAGTAGCTTCCCTTGGCTCATTGGCTCTTCCCAGGGTTTTTCTGTGTTCTTCCTACAGCAGTTTTACTGGCTGTCTTATATAGCCTATCAGGTGCTGAAAACTAGTGTCAAGTCAACAACAACAACAACAACAACAACAACAACTGCTTATTTGTACATTCTCATTATTCCAATTATATTTGCTGTTCTCTCTGTCTTTTCTTTGTTTACACACACATTTGTGATTGAAGTTTTTCTTCTCTTTCAGTACATTAATGGTGGAAATCTGGAACAGCTACTGGCAGACAAATCTGTTGAGCTGCCATGGACCTTACGGGTCAAGTTGGCAGAAGATATTGCCAAGGGCATGCAGTACCTCCATTCCAGGGGAGTTGTCCACAGGGACCTCACATCCAAGGTAAGAAGATAATTCTTTAGAAGTACAGATCAAGTTGGTGGAGGACATTTGCCAATGGCATGTAGTACCTCAAATCTAGGGGAGTGGTTCTTAAGGACCTCATGTCCAAGATAAGGGGACAGATCTGTAGAGATGCTTTGAACTCTAAGGGTAAAAATGGCAGAGGACATTTCCAAGGGCATGTAATATCATTTACACTAAAAAGCATTGTACAAGGGAATCACTTTCAAAGTAAGGAGACTAAATCTGTTCCATCTTCCATGGACACTTTGTGTCAGGTTGGCATTAAACCTAGCCAGATTCATGCAGTACCTCCATTGCAGGGGAATGGTTGATTGTGATCTCACATCCAGAGTAAGGATACTGATCTATTCTGCCTTCCAAAGAGCAAAAAGAAGTGATAGTTCATTATCCAAGAATTGTAGAAATACATGTATTTGGGAAAAAATTGGTTTGCTTTTGTACAGTTTCTAAGTAGGTATAAAACTGCCGGTTGAATTGAAAATCGGACACAAAGTGAGAGACCTTGGCAAATGTATGCCAGGATGGACAGCCAACTGTTAAAATCAACTGCAGGAAATCTTTGAAGGACATTTAAGAATACTTGTAATGACAATACACCTTTTAGATTGTCTGAATCAACTGTAAGGATGTTGGAAATTTCATTGAGTGCAGAAAAGAAGGGTAGTAAAGAAGAAAATTTTAAAAAGCCATTAGTAGAAATTAGGTCATTTTGACCTGCATTTCATGTCTCATCTGGTTTTAGTTCACTTAGCATTGGGCATACATATAGTTTCACTAGGTTAAAATGTGCCCTTTGGTCATGTTCTCAGATACTTGCTCATGCAGACTTACCAAGAGTATGACAGGCCATCAGTGGAACTAGTTCATGGTGACCTTTATTTCATGGTTCATTGCTTTTTGCCTCCTTTTGCATTCAGCATGCATATGGTTTCACTAGCTGAAAATGAGTAAATAAACAAATTGGACACTATTGCTACTGCAGAGACCTAGAATTAGTCTGATGCACAAGCTTGCAACTAGTGGAAGCAGGGTATGTGGTAGCTAGCTTAGAGGTTAACATGCCAAACACACAACCATCTGATTAGCCCAGGCAGCTACTGTGGTGTGTCCTGGTAAGGCACATTACTGAGATTGCCATGAACCTAGTTAACCAACTTGTTTTGCTGTGTCATAAAACATGAAACCAAATCAAACATGTAATACTCCAATGAACCAAGAAATCTTCAAAGATTGGTACCCCCCATGAATAAAAGGTGTTTACAATATTTACAGTTTTTAATCTGGCCATACCCCTGTTGGTTATTTCTTGTTTAGTGTTTTAACCGATTTTTATGTCTTATTTTTATTTTAGGAACAAATTTCTTTCTTCGCTATGATAACTTTTTAAAAGGTTCTGCTGTAATAAAAGCAAGTGGGGGAAGAAATTTCTAGCTATGGGATTTATCAGTACAAATTCCTCCCCTTTTCATGATTTATTTATGCTAAAAGGTCACAAGGGTCAAGATAACTGTGAAAGTTGTATTAATTTGTAAGTAATAACTCCAACTCAGCAAAACTCCCTATGATGTGACCTGCCCTTTGATTTGTTCTATGCGTGCTTGCATGAGGAATGTCACATTCCAAAGCTTGACCTATGTGTAGGTAAGAATTGTGAATTATGCATATGAATAGTATTTGATAATAATTCAGTAGTTTCAGGTTTGTGCATGGGAAGGGTATTTGATAATAATAATTCAACAATTAACAAAAAAATTTGACTGTCATTATGTAATTGCGTGTCATTAAAATGATCCTGAAAAATATTTTCTTAAAAAGGGTGAGAAAAAGTATACCGGCAGTCTTTTCTATTGCTTCAGCATATATTGCTTTTAAAATGTTAAGTTGTTTGGCAGCAGAATCCATAATCTATTTTATACCTGTTATGACAGTCTGCCAGCACCCTCTACCATATTTATTCAGTGCTAAGACCATGTTGCTGATGTTACTAAATTGTGGGTAGTGTATTCTTCTGATATCTTTGTTTGGGTTTTTTTTTTCTTCTGAAAATCCCCCCTCCCCTTCTTTGTTGACCATTCATGAGCCAGCTACCCTGTCTTATGTTACAACCACTGGTAGGATTGTACTGCCTTTACCAGTGAATTAGGAATCACGCTTGAAGACTTGATTCAAAGGGATTTTGTTTACTTCAGAGATGACTTGGTGTACAATTTTAGAACTGGGACCAGTTGCTACTGCAGACTTATTTTGACATCAGACAACCATAGAAATCTGATCAATACATGTGTGTACTTATAGGGGGAGATATCTTGTTATCAAACATTTCTTGATATATAACCAGTAATAAATGCATGTGTGTGTGTGTGTGTGTGTGTGTGTGTGTGTGTACTTTTTTGTGGAATAAATATATTTTAACCAACTGAAAAATACATGAGACAGAGAAATAATCAATTCAGCAAAACATTTTGAAGAATAATTCATAGTAGAATTTTATGCAATTAGGCATAGTTCTGTTGATTTTTCAGTCAATCCTCAGTTCTTGGTATCACTGGTGTTAAGGAATAAACTTGATATTTTAAGATAGGCTAGAGAAAAGCTAACCTTTGCACTTTCAAGATACTGTAATATAACTGTCAAAGAGAGAAAGTTTATCTTGAACTGTTTGGCAGTGAGCATTCTAGAGATCCTTCATTTTGTCTCTGTATCAAACTGTTACCCTTCACAGCACATGTAGCATCTGAAGTAAACAAATCTGTTTAATCTTGCTGGAATATTACACCTCTTTCTTGCAATTGTTTCCCTCAACTTTTAAAGACATGCGCGGATACTTTTATCATACTTGAATCTAGCTGTTAAAGAGAGGAAGTTTCTACATCTGTTTGGCATAAAGCAATTTGCTTCCTTGCTTATTCTCTATACTCAGCTATTAACCATCTCACTAAATGTAATATTTGAAAGTAAATAGTTATAATCTTTTGATATTGCTGGGGAATTACCCATCTTTATTGCCAATTGTTTTATCCAATCACTTTCAAAAGAAATGTGGAGAGAATGTGACTTGTGAGAATTCTTTTTTTGTGGTAGTTATCGATGTCCAGAATATGATTGACCAGTGTTGTATTCCAGATGGAGCAAATATTAAAATATGAAATTAATGGATGGAATAAGTGGAGATGTGAGTAGAGATATAGAATAGAACAACATGGGCCCCATGCATACAGAATATAACAAATTAAATCAATTAGATAAACAAAATAAAATTCTGCACGACCAATTGTAGAATACACCTCTACCAGGAAAAAACAACTCGGAGTTGTAAAATACAATTATCAGTTCCATTTTATAAGGCAAATTTCGTCACAGAATCGAGTGTGTGTTTTGAACTTAATTGTCCAGCTTGTATTCATAACCTGATAACTGGTTGCTGGTCACTCTGCAGAATCAACATAGCTTGTTAGTTGGTGTCAACTTGCACAAGAACACTATTTCCATCTGGCCTACTCTTTCATCACTGCCTTTAGTGGCCTCTCTCGATCATCCAGTCTTTTATCCTGGTCATCGGCTCTTATGATCCATCATTCACTGGTATATCTATCATGGATTTCCTTGTGTTAGTCATGGAAGCTATTATCCTGATAAAATAAATGTGGTCTAATGTTCTGTTCATTGCTTTACTTTCTGAACAGAAATAGATTCAGATTGAACCCTCAGAATAGCCTGTATCAAATTCACAAGAGACCTTTAACTGCTAATTTGCCTTGGGTCATAACCTTGCATCCCGTACAAACAAATGCTGTGTCAACATACACTCGATTTTCTCTCTTTCTACAGACGATTAACATAGTACAGGAAAATTACAGTATTTCTTTAATAGAACTAGTTAACATTACTAATTGATCGATAGCTTAATCTGCTCATGCTTAAGGACAATGAAGCCCCAGCAATGCAAACTACTACTCACAATCTTGAACTAAATGTTGGATGCATGCACACACAGCTATCAATAAATGATCGTGTATCCCACATTGCTGCTCCAGTATTAATACAACCTATTCATAGGTTAAAAGAATTTATATCTTAGTTAAATATATCAAACAAAATTAACACTATTGCCAACTAGTAATTCATTTGCCAAAAAGCATCACACAAACCAAATAATAATCGTTTCTTAGCATACATGATTCCTATATAATTTATGTCAAATCGATTCAGAGACTTGTCTTAAGACTCATATAAAAAAAAAATAATTAATGTTTGAAATTAAGACACAGTACCTTATGTTTGCTTTGAGATTAGCTCTCCTTTCCCATTAGCAGAACAATCTCCATACACCCCTGGTTACGTATCTCTCTTCGACTTTCAACTACTTGTACTTGTCCCATGGACCTTTCACCTAGTGCAAAAACTAGACTTCCTGAATTTGTGGTGTAAGATATTTTTAAAACATGAGACTTTGCCTGGGAAATATCCCCAAAACATTAACTTACCTAATCAGAACTCAGGTTTATCTAACTGCCATTATCAACACACGCCCTTCCAAAACTGGAAAATTTTACATCCCCACTTTCCCTAATATACCAATCTCTGCACAGTTTCAACTTATGACAAATATTTCAGCAAGTACTAACTCTGTTTCTGCAAAATTCCAACCCTTGGTATTTCGATAAACAAAATACATTCTTCACCCTGTCCATTTTTTGTCTGCCACAGTTATCATACAGAACTTCATTAACAGTCCCTACCAGATGTACTAAAGAGCAATCGTTAAACATGTCAGATTTAACCCATTGCCTATTCACTTACATAAATTTAAAATTGCTGTATGTTACAGTGACATCTGCAAAATTCATTCTTTTACAGTGCACTGGATGTACAAACATATACATGTTTGGGCATATATGTGTGTAATGTCCTTGAACTTGTACACTGTTAAAGCTGGACATGTGAAATGTGGGTTAATGATAATCCTGTAGGTGTAAATTGTGTCTACACTTTATAAATTTTTATCTCATCTTTTGAGGTTTGTTCTAGGGGATGATTTTATGTACATTTTAAATAACTTCAGAATTGTTTATTTCACTTGCCTGGGAATTGGCATTTGTGATCAGTAACCCAGGTGTCAGCACATGTAAACTGGGACCTCAAGGTCATGCTTCAGGGTATTTTCATACTCCAGGAGCTTAGTCCCTGTGTCATAACTTGGAAACTATTGATCTCCCATCCAAATAAGCATACTGTATGTTTGTTCGTCCGTCGAGTCGACAAGGACCACTCTAGTTATCCGAGGGTTGTAGGGGCTGGTTCTGTTCTGTGTGTGCGCAGGTGGCTGATAAGGCCAATCCTGCACGGAAGGTTCGTTTGCATAAAGGACAAGGGATGAGTGAGACATCTCCAGGAGGGTTGATGGCACGCGCTTTTCTGGCCTGCCTCTTCAGCTCCGCTGCTGCTGTCCTGCTAGATTCACACAACTTGGAGCCTTTGTGCTTGGAGGAACGCCATGTGACTCGATCGCTGGCTGCTTGCTCCCAGAAATCAGGTTTTATGTTGAATGCTTTCAATGCAGCTTTCAGATTGTCTTTGAAGCGTTTCTTCTGACCTCCGTGGGATCGCTGTCCTTGCTGTAGTTCGCCATAGAAGAGTCTCTTAGGCAGCCGGTGGTCTGGCATGCGTACAACGTGTCCTGCCCAGCGTAGCTGAGACTGCATCAGGATGGTGTGGATGCTGGGGAGATCAGCTTGGGAGAGTACCTCAGTGTCTGGAACCTTGTCCTGCCACTTGATGTTCTGGATTTTCCTGAGACTTGTTGTATGAAAGTGCATGTACTATGTACATAGGATATGAAAGATAAATTGATACATGCACTAACTATAGCTGTGCTGTATTTATCATTTTAAAAGGACAGGTTACTTTGATCTATATTTCATGCTCCATTAAGTTTTGAAAAACTTTTGCATTACACTCTTCATCTCAGGCACTATATAAACTGGGATGTATTAGCATTATGGGGGAGGGGGTTACTACAGCTTTCTGTCTAGGTTGCTGACCTCTATTTCATAGTTCAATGACTTGCACTTATCTTCCATGGGGCTTAGTTTCTCAGTTTTAGGGTTTGTATTAGTCATTTTTTTACACCATTACTTGTATAGTCACATAGGTTGGTATTTAGACCATCATGTGGAGGATACTTTTCAGTGAAACGATGTATTGCATGTTTGAGCCACAAAACTTAGCATATAGTTGCATCGTTAGGAGTACTACTGCCATCAGTGAAAATTATGTCACCTTACCTTATTATATATTTCAGGTTCCAATGATTTTAGTTAATCTTTGCATTTAGCTCATTTCTTAGGCACTACTGCCTGTGGAGTCACACAGCTTGTTATACAGTTGTGTACTGCAGCCATTAGTGAAATTAGGTCACTATGAAATATTTTTAATGCTTCATTATTGTTTGCAGCACCTTACATTGAGCATTGATATGGTTACTCTGGTTTAAAATTTGTGCGTAAGTCATTTCCATAGATACCATTGCTGTTGAGGTTTTGGGGACATAGAATAGGCATGATGCACCTGCCACCATGCAGTATGGGTTGACTGATAGAGGCAGGATCTCAGTGGCACATTGGTTAGTATGTTGGACTTGTGATCAAAAAGGTTCAGGTTTGAATCCTTCTATCAGCCGAGATCAGCTACCATGATGTGTTGTTGAGCAAGGCACCTTACTTCAGTTGCCTTAGCACTAAATAATCTACCTGTGTTGCTGTGCCATAAACACCAAACTAAATCAAACCTACAAAGGTTACCTGGGGATAAAAAAAAAAAAAAACAATGTTTACAATATGCATTGTTTTTTTGGCAGTTTTCTCAGTTTTCTTATGCAAATCATGGGCTGAAAATAGCAGTGATCTGTGGTCTGAGACCAGGCAATTTCTGACATAGACCTGCAATTTTTTCCAATCTGTAGTCATTAGATCAGTCAGCTGGAGGACATTTCTGGCAGAAATTGATTACTATTGGACAGCATGTACACTATGATGTGTTGAAAAGATGAACAGTAGACCAGTGTACAGAATATGGCACTTTAGTAATTCATACTATTGTAATATTTGAACAACTGTCCTGCTCTGATCATATGGCCCAATATGCATCAGTAAGTTTCAGGAACTTGTGTCAACATGTGTATATTTAAGTTTGTTCTTTCACATCTACATTTAACCCACTGCTGAAAGTAACTAACACAATAACAGTGTTGAAAATCTGGGATGTAGTCATAGGTCCTGAAAATCAAATGTTGCTGTTATTTTTTATATTTATATGCTATACTCACCATTACTGTTGTTGTGGGGCTTAACGCCATTTTTCAGCACACGATAGGCTATACATGGCGGCCAGTATCAATGGTGGAGGAAGAAACCGGGAAATCCCCGGAAAGAACCACCGACCCACGAGAAGCTACTGGCAAGCTTTCTCACATATCCACATTCGCCGAATCTTAGACTCGAACCAACGCAGACAGAGGTGAGATGGCAGTGATCTGTAACGGAGAGCGCTTTAGACCACTCGGCTACTCGTAGCCCCTCACCATTACTGAACAGAACTCAGTGCATTATGATGTGTAGATACACTGTATGCAAATGTCTGAAAAAAGATAATGGAAAATAGATAAAAAGTCACAATATTATATATACTGACTTATACAGTAAGTAAAACTGCAAACAGCAAAGATCTTGATCCACCATAGTATAATGCACCTGCAGATCAGGATGTATGCTGTTTGTTCTACAGATTGCTCCTAACAAACTGAGTAGACCCGGATCTTCCACCGCAAAATGTGCCATCAGATCTGCAGTTGGTCTTGTCTTATAAGCAAGTATAATCGGTATAGTTGGATCTGCTAGAGTAAATCCAGGACTTGCCACTGTAGCAGGACTCACTGGTCCTGGATTTTATTTTGAGACCCAGCAGAACTCTTCCCTTTTCAGGTTTGCTTGATGTACCAGGTCACAGAGATTAGGATAACTGTATTGACTTGTATTTTCAGAGATAGTCTTTACTATGACAGCCTTATACACAAGTAATAGCTCCATTGGAGCAAACTACTTGTGATGTGTTTGCGTGGGTTCGAGTCTCGGGTTCGGCCATTGTGGGTATGTGAGATAGCTTGCCAGTAGCTTCTCGTGAGCCATTGGTTCTTTCTGTGGTTTTCCCGGCTTCTTCCTCCACCATTTATACTGGCCACCATGTATAGCCTATCTTGTGCTGAAAAATGGCGTTAAACCCTATAACAACAACATGTGATGTGCCCTGCCCTTTGATTTGTTTTATGGATAATTACATGAAGAATGTCACTTTCAAAGCTTGACCTATGAGTAGGTAAGAACTGTTAACTATGCATTGGTAGAGTATGTTAGATTAATAATTCAGCAATTTAACATTATTTTTAGGCTATCATTAGGTAATTGTTGGTAAAATGATCCTGATTTTTTTTTTTGAAAAAAAAGAGTGAAAAGGATTATACCAACAGGTGTCAGCATTCTTCTCAGTTGCTTCAGTGGTATATATTCTGTTCTAATGGTAATATTTTTGGCAGCAGAAACCCTGATTTATGTACCTCTGTTATGAGAGCCTGCCAGCATCCAGTACCATTTTATCCAGAGATAAGCCTATGTCCCACATGCTAACAAAATTATGGCTGAATTTTTCATATCTTTCTCAGAGAATCCCTCTCTCTCTCTCTCTTTTGCCCCTCCCCCATTTCTTGACCAATTCATTAGGCTGCTACAACCTTGTCATGGGAACCACAAAGAGAATTCTAAAACTTGTACATTCACACTGTAGACAGCAGATTTGAAAAGTTGATCAAAGGATTTTTTCCCCCACTTCAGAGATGACTTGGTGTACAATTTTAGAACTGGGACTGATTTATATAACAAACTTATTCTCACATCAGCATCCAGCCAGTTTAATTAAGGTTTTTGTTACCTTATCAGTTAATAAATACCAGCACTAGAACTCAGGTCACTGACAATGTATGTTTCTTATTCTGACAATTTACCTGTATTTTTTAACCAGCTGATAAATACCTAAGACAGAGGTGATAAATTTTAGCAAAACATTTTGAAGTCTAATTGATATTGAATTTTAAGCAATTAGGCCTAATTTTGTTGATTTTTCCATCAACCCTCAATTCTTGCTTGCACTGGTGTTATAGAAGTAAGCATGATATGTTAAATTAGACAGAACATTAACCATTACACTTTTATCATACAGCAGCCTAACTGTCAAAGCAAGTTTTTACAGATGTTTGGCACAAATTATTCTAGATCCTTTCCTGTTTACTGTCTATACTAAACTATTAACCTTCTCAGTACAATAATTATCCCAAGTAAACAGTATGGTACATTTGTTAAAATAGTTTAATCTTGCTGGAAAATCACCTGTTTGGCAGAAAGCAGTTTAGATGCTTCCTTGTTTACTGTCTATACTAAACTATTAATCTCACTATGTGTAGTATTGGAAGTAACTAGTTATAATGGTTTAATCTTGCTGTTGAATTAACTTTGTCCCTTCATGTTGAAAGATTTGCAAGGATAAAGTGATAGTCTATATACAGTGGAACCTTGTTATCTGGAAACCTTCATTTCCAGTGAATATGTCTGGATTAATGAGTTTCCAGATAATTGAATCACACATTTTTTTTTTTACAATGTCATCATATCGTATACATGTACATTGATTTGCTAGCTGTAGATATATATTCAATAATGGTTGAAATAAATGAATAAATACATTTTTTGATGTGTTTATTTCACTTTATTATAACGTGCACTTTTAAATAAATACAAATTTAAACAATTACTGGCAAATCTTATTTTATGCTGGCTGGTTTATCTAATTGTCTACACTTGCTTGATGATGTCACCATAATACTTGTAATGTAAAATGTACAATGAATACAGACTGGTATATTATGGATAAATGTGTTAATAAATGCAGTCATTTTTTTAATTTTACAATTGTTGTAGCTGCTGATGAGCCAATACTGACATTACATTTTTATTCTGAAATGAAGCCCTATACTGTCCAAAGCTTAAATCAACTTTATTTGTACAGCTTTCAGCAAACTGTGATTGTTGCATACAATTGGGAAAGAACAAAGAGAGCTAATGATGCATATAATTTATTAACTGTGTCATATGTCAGAAATATGGACAATTTGATCCCACTTTGTTTATTTAATTATTAACACCTCTGTTGGCAAGTAGGCAGAACAGTGGTTATTTATACAATTGCTGGTTACAATATGGTCACACTACTTTAAGTTTTTCCAGACACATGATTATGTGATCAATTTATAACTTTAATGTGCCACTGGAAGCTGACCAGTCATAGATTGATAAATTGACTTCCAGATAAAAAAAGTATCGACTTTTACAATGAAATATATGTTATGTTCATGAACTGCCTTGCAATACAAGGACGACAGTTTTTGTTTTTCATTACATATGCATGATATTATATTTAGCCAATTGAGTCTAAAAGCCAGAATTTTTTACTAATGCATTTGATCCTGAAGTCAAAGTAACAACAAGTTGGAGTGAAATGGGGCTGTGCATCAATATGTATCATGATAAAGAAGCAATAATGTGATATGTTTTTTATATGCATTTGAACTTGAAGATCTTATCATCTTTAGATTGTATTTATCGGTAGCATGGTGCCTTTTAAGGTCATATTTCCATTATGCAGGTTGCAAACTGACCTAGACTTGCCATCTGTTTATATGCCAACCTTGACAAGATAACAAAAATACTTCTTGACAGACTACCTGCTCTTTGAGGTGACCCTAATTCAACCTTTTCTGCTTCTTAGTTGGATTGGTTTAGGATTCAAATTGGTCACCATACCTTTTGTTCTGCATTGGATTAATGCTTTAAAAATGTATCTTACTCACAATTTTATGACTTCACTTAAATTTGGATGGTATTACACTCTTGTCTTAAAAACAGAAGAAATGTAGCAATTTCTTAGTGCAAGGAAAATCTTGTCTAGAACTGGTCTTTGTGCATGAAATCCTGATGGCACTGACAACATATATCATAATAAAGGAGATGTTCCAAAATGTGTGAAAAGCAGCTTTAAATGATAGCAATCTCACCATTCTGCATCACAAGAATGTGGATTACTCGGGTTTTTTGGCAGAGCTTTTATTTGTCAACTAGTAGCAACAGTTGGTCAAAGTGTTTGAAGAAATCAGAGCTGCTCAGATAAGAAAATTAGCCAAGGAAAGTAGCTTCTTCAGTGTGCTACACCCTTGTCATGAAAAATTGCTTATAACAAAATTATGGGGAAAAAGCTTCATTTTAATTGGGTGCTACCATCTTGAAAAAAACTTCTCATTTCATGGTAAGTATGTGCCTGAATTTTGCATTCTAGAAGGTTCTTATGAAAACTGCACCAAATTCACTAAAGTTGCAACTATTTATCTAAACTGGTTTTCTTGTCTGACAGGCTCTGATTTTGTTCCAGTACTTCAGCCAGTTGCTGCAACTGGCTGAGGTTAAAGCTAATACAGAAAAGTCAAGATAATTCATACGCCAGTAACATAGGATGTTGAGATTGCATAGGTTGTCAGCTACTGTATGTTGCTTGCATATACAGTGCCTATTGATTTCCAGTGCTATTAGGTTTTTTTGTTAGATTTGTGTGTGTGTGTGTGTGTGTGTGTGTGTGTAATAGAACCTTAATTATACAAATTTTGGTAATACAGAAATATTGTTTTTTCTGAGGCAAATGCATGTCCTCAGTCATTTATAATAGTGACACATATGAAAGCTCGAACATGAGAACAAAGTTTGCTTTACCTAAACTTTGCACAGCTTTATACAAGCTTCATTGTAAACACTTAGTACTGCAAAAGTTGTGTATCAGTCCAGGGTTTCATTATGTGCCTGTCATATGCTGGTATATTTTTGGAATAGAATCATTTTCTTCCTCTCTGGTGATGAGATGAACATTATTGCCTTCATTTTGTTGTATCAGTCTGGAGTTCAAGATTCAAGTACAGTTTGCCAAGTCATTGACTGGTTTCAAGAAAGGGGAAATCTGGAAAATATTTAAGGAATACCTGAATGAAAACAAACTCACCAAGCATGATGTTTGGGATTTAATTTGGTTGTATAATAAAGATAAATCCATAAACCTCACTACCATGAAGGCTATAATAAACATATTGTGAGGTGCAAAAATAGGAGAAAACAAAATAAATCACGTAGTATTATGTAGTGGCAAGTTTCATTGCGGTGTAGATAATTATTGGAATCAGCTGATACAGTATTCAATTATGATGGTAAGATTGATATTAAAAAAAATTAGATTTTCTTTTCAAGGCAAATCGGTAAAGAATGGACCTGCACAGTGTTTGTCATCTGCCTTCATTCCATGTTTAGTTTCATGATTTGGGGCTTTGTAACAATCGATATTATCACAACAGTTTAGTCACAGGTGGTAATATGAATGCCAACAAGTTTGCAGAAATGCTTGACAGATGTATCTGGTCTGTAATTGCATGCCGTTTTCCCCACAAATCGCACATATTCCAGTCTCATGATGCACCTGTTAATAAGATTTGGGAAATTCAGCAGCACAAATATGAAAATCTACTGAAATTTATTTGTTGACTGGCCTAGAGCCCAGATTTAAAAATCATCAAAAATGTATGGCATAAAGACAAATGTGGACTTCAAAATTAGGTTGAAAGACTCTGTCAAAAAAAGTTCTGGAACAGGCAATTAGATTCTGTGGACTTTACTTACCTCCAAGTTATTCTCAAAATCAGTATCACCTAATACCATGTTGTGTGAGAAAAAGATCAAAAGGTTAGCATATGTACTCACGTGTAAGTTATTTCTAACTGCAAACTGCATAACCAAGATCTGCATTCGCACAAACTGCCTGCAGATCTAATTGTATGCAGTCTGCTGGGAGTGAGGCCAAAAAAATGTTTCCAGCCAGTCAACTGTTCCTTTTTCTTATTTCCAACCCTAGCACTCCCTACCCCCTATGGTTTAAAAAGAGAGTCCCAAGATTGATTTGTGCATCTAAATGAGACAGGTTTGCCCAGTACTTTGAAGCACTTAGTATATTATATATACTAATCATAATATATATATGTTTAAAAAATGAACAAAACCTACCTACCTTACTTTTAAAACCAGTGCAATAGAAAATGTTTTTATTTGCCTAATCAGCAAAACAAAACAATAGACCCTCATTTGATGGCAGATCAGGGTCTGTGTTGGTTGCAGCTGGACCTAAATGTTAAGCAAGTATTGACATTGTATCTCAAAGTACCATATATACTCACTTGTAAGTCAAGTCAAACTGCAAACAACAAAGACCCTGATTTGCCATAGCATAATGTGCATGCAGATCAGGGTCTATATTGTTTGTTCTACTGATTACTCCTGACAAACTGCACAGACCCAGATTTGCCAGTGCATTATGCGACGACAGATCTGGGTTTGTGCAGTTTCCAGTTGGACTTGTCTTATAAGTGAGTATACACTGTATTAAGGTACGTAGTTTCATTTATTTGAATGATAAAGAATTTCTGATGCACTCCTATCATCATAGTAATTGTGATAATTGTTTGATGTCCGGCCTTAATATATGGCACTAGCTTTGGTATGGCCCAAAGTCACTCACTCTGACTCCTGTATCTCAGAATACTGTGTCCCTCAAGAGATTGAGATAAATGAGGTCCTGAAATAGTTCTTTTGATGGCCTGCCTTTCTATCTGTCCTTCTCTATGTGTGTCCATCATAACCATCTTTATGTTGGTTTTCCTGCTGTATCACCATTACATGATTTGGTTCAGTATTCCCACTTTTTAAGTTGTTCATGAATCATACAAGGGCCAACGATCTAATCGGTTGAGGGTGGGGGCATGGATTTTCTTTACAACCAGGATATTATTTTCTTATGTCTCAAGATAATCCTATTTTTCAACTAATAATATGGATAGAATTAGCTCTTTTGAGTGAAAAATTACAGCACAAGAATTTGTTCAAGCTATTTGGTGGTAAGAAATTTGTTTTAAATATATCCACCCCACCCCCACCAAATGGTTGGTCTCTAACTGACTTAGGTTATTAGTGAAGTATGTTCTAACAAGGCTATATCAGAATCCACAAAAAACATAGTAGTAAGTTATTTAATGATGTGAAGCCACATTAGATTTGGTTCTCAACAGCCAGGAACTAAATAAAGTGAAATAAATCAAGTTGCTGCAAGAGAAGTAATTTAACTAATCTGCAATAAATGGAATCTATGACTACATGTTGATGGCATCTGCATTTAATGAGAGATTGAGCTTTGTAGTGAGGTATCATTGTCAGTGATAGAGATGGGTTGATCATTTCTAGCGATGGTCTTGACATGTGGGATGCAGTGTTTTGTGGAAACTTTTGATAATAATAATAATGATAATACAATAATAATAATAATAATAATACAATAACAATAACAACAGCCCTATTCTATTGTAAGAGGAAGTGAATCCTGTTAAAATAGGACAGTCAGGAGAAGTTTAAATGTCTTTTGTGAACAGTTGAACATTGTATAGAGAGAGATATACAAGTCAAATTAGTTACAGATGTTTTAAATGTGTCCTTGATGGGCAGGAGTACTTTATATTGGGGTATCTACTTAGGCAGGTTTTACTTTAATTACTTTTAAAATTTGATCTCACATTTTACTGTTGTATTTTTATCTTTCAAACATAATCATAAATATTTATGTATGTACATACATATGTGTACCTATTACAGTCTTGGCTGTACAGTGCCAAGGTAAAGATTACACAGTGGTAAATAGTAATAAAATTAAATTGCAAAAATGTTTGGAAAGATGAACTGTTCCAAATTAAACTCCTCTGAGATGAAAGATGAAAGGTTAAGAGGTAAAAGTTCTTGAAAAGAAGTATTATGTTAAGAGGTAAACCTGTAAAGCCTTTATAATGGGTTAATATCAAGGTGAGTAATAATAATTGCAGTTAGATAATCTTTTCATTAGTTTATTAGCTGCTGCCTTTAATTATCCATGACATTTACTGGCTTTGTCTGGTTGAGGGACAGGTGAAAATACATATCAGTTGTTGTTTTGCTCACTGATACCTTTTTCTTGTATCAGAATGTGCTGATAAAGATGGAAGTAGCCATGTACACTGCTATTGTGGGAGACTTCGGGCTGTCTGCCAAGATTCCAGACCCAAAGTAAGTACACTACAATACCTGCATCAGCAGTTCAAAACATCAGGAACATTAGTTAACTAACATACATCATGGGCTTTGGGAGTGCGTGGGTGTGGTAATCTCCAAGGTCTTACTTACTGGCAGTAAACAGGGTTACCTTATTTACTGAAGTAAATGCCTGGGTTGTATGAAATGAAATGAAAAAGAGAAGAAGAAAAGAGTTATTAGGGATACAGGGTCTCTTATAAAACTTCAGAATCCTGTAAAATATTTATATTATAATCCACTTTTTTATATTATCATTTATGAATTTCAGGTTTATAGGATGAGTAAATTATTGTCAGGGTTTGTTAAGAACCAAATGAAAATAAACGATCATGGAAATTTTAAGGCCTGTGATGCTAAGGCCAGATGAAAAATAGCTTTGTTTCCAGTTCACCTACCCTTTTATTTGCCTGCCAACCCCCAGAATTACGTATTTAATAGGAGCACAAGCTAACCCTTCACTGTTGTACAACTTTCTTTTACATGCCAATAAACCCACCATCTGTTTGACGTGAATATATCCTCTAGCGGGAAGAAATATCAGTATGATGCAATCCATTCATGCAGTTCGCTTGTCCCTTGGTATGGTCATGCGCAGATAGTTATCTTTTTCAAACATGTTGAGTTCAGAAGTGTGCCAGGATTCATCAGAGAAAATTTGTCTGTAGCAGTAGTTTCTATCACTTTTGCAGCCTGTCCTCTACAATTTTTTCTTTTTAATTGTGTTATGCTAACCATTTGTTGTTGCAAATCATATGTGGTAACCTTTTTCCGTCTGGAATTTAGTTCCTTTAGGTCCTTTGGTTGCTCGTGTACCACACCTGTAGGGGTTAGGTACACTTTCCTACCTTAATCACATCTATCTAGGTACCTGTAAGTAGTTTTGTGCAGGAATAATGACATCCTGCTAAAATAGAAGCTATGTGTTTCTTCTGTCCAGATTGACATGGAATACGATATCTATACTATTTTTCTTCTTATGTTGTTTTATTGAATTGGTTGAAGTTTCCTTTCTAATGTCTGCGCTCTACATTGCTGTTGCTGTTGCAATTGCATGTGTGTCTACTTCCTTTAATCAATTAAAGTTGTGAAAAATCTCCTTCTTACATGAAAAAAGACTTAATACTGTTTACTACATGCATATAGAACACATGGGTGTTCTTCATATGCACTACATACAAACAGGTGAGTTACACATGACATTAAATGCATCTCTGCACCACTCATCTAGTAGTATGTTGCTGCCATCCATTGAGGAGATGCACCATTCATACTGTAGTGTCTTGCTACCTCCCATAATGGAGGAGATGCACTGCTCAAGTCGTAGCATGTCACTACTTGCCATTACAAATGAAATGCACTGCCCATCTCATAGCATGTTGCTGCCTCCCATTGTGGAGGATTTACACTGCTCGTCTTGTAACACATCGCTGCCTCCCAATGAGGAGGAGATGCACTGCTCACTTTGTAGCATGTTGCTACCACCCATTGTGGGTAAGATGCACCACTCATATTGTAGCATGTTGCTACCTCCAGTGGAGGAAAAGATATACTGCTTGTCTTGGCGTGTTGCTGCCTTCCAATGAGGAGGAGATACACTGCTCACGATGTAGCATGTTGCCACCTCCCATTGTGGAGGAATTGCACCACTCATATTGTAGCATGTATCTGCTTGACATGGAGGAGGAGATTTACCATTACTATCCCTTCAGAGGTGGTGATCAGCACCACACCTTTTTGAGTGATGCATCAGCTGATGATCCTTTATTTTCTGATCATCACACGATGACCTCATGGTATGGATATAGGGCTTGGACCAAGTTCCCCCCACTTTTACACCTCTACCACATTATGAGCAACATTGGGAGTCTAACCAGCAGGCTCAGACTAGGTATCCCCACCCCCTTTCCTATTATCCCAATGAATCCCTACAGGATTTGGAGCCCTCCACCTCAGGGTCCTTGGTCTTGTATGACCCTTGGGCCTTTGAACCCAGCCCTCAAAGCAGATGTGATGCTTGTGTCCTGCCATCTCATCACCAGGTGGGAACAAATTGGAAGGCTGGAGGTATCACATCAACGAGGACAGACAGACATTTTTTCTCTCTCTCTCTCACACAGCTGCACACAGTGTACTCGTTCATGATGATGCTATCTCCATTCTTGGCATTGAGGAAGCAGAACTGACTCCAGCTATTATGCCTACTCCTTCCTTTTTGTTAGATTTGGAGAGGTGGTATGGTCCATTGATTGGCAACAAATGACGTGTGTTGCTTCTTACCCCCAAACTAGTGCCCAAAACCACCTGGCACACAGTCCAAGATGATCCTTTTCAGTTTGGAAAAGATCTTGTGGCTCAACCACAACCAGACTTCTTCCTCCTTCCTCTTTCATCAATGGTTGAGGAAATTTCTTAGAGGTTTCAACAGGCCAAAAATTACTTGGCAATGTCGAGGGCAGTCCATTCTCTTCTCAACATTGAGACCTTTGGTCACTTCTGCCAGTTACCAGCTACCTTGGCCTTCAAAACCTCCCCATATTGATGCCAGCGTGGCCAAGAAGTGTATTTCAAGTGGAGCGGGGGCATACCTTTCCATCAAAGACTTTGAAGCCATGGAACAGACAGCCCAACTACTTGTAATCGTAGCTTCTCATGCTGACCTTTTAGCTACTTCTTTTACTATGCTGCGAGAGACCTCCTTGAATCCAGCCTCCTTATATTGCATGCTGTAAGCTGTGGCCAAGATGGCATGCACTTTCTGTCGCAATGTCTTTGTTGGCTGAAGTTCTACACATTTGCCATGACGTTGCTTTGGACTCAAAAGTCTTACTTGACCATAGTAAAGACCCTCATAGGGCTGCTCACTTGAAGCTGTTACTCTCTTTGGAGGCCTCATTCCTTCTGTGGCTTCTCAAGACTTGCAGGATCCTCAACATTAATCCTTCAAATTCACTCCTGGCCCATCGCATTTGGCCAGGAAACATATCGATGTGAATTGCCCTCAAGGGCCTTCTGTCAAGCTCTTAAAGCCAACACAGCCCCTGTCCAATATACGACTTCAGACTAAACCTCCTCATCAGTTTATCTCCAAGGAACAGGAAAACAGATGAATCTTAAAAAGAAGGAGCCAGTTTTCACACCCCACTTCTTTTCCGTTAAGAGCAGGGGGACAGCTCTTGGGACTCAAGCCCTCTGCTGCTGCGTATTCCTTTTCCCAGACATCCCTGACGGTGCTCACCTAGGCTTCTATTCCAAGGCTTAGTCAATCATCATGTACGATGGTTGGGTCTTTTCAGTCATGAGCAATCATAATGACTCCAGTTTCTGAACTAACTCCTATCCAGGACCCACATCTTTCTTCACCAATCAAGTCTGGTGAAACTGAGGGAGGAAGTGCACATGCTTTTACAAAAAGGGGTAGTTGAGAGGGTTTCATCATGTGACTTCTTTTACCTTATCATCTTTGTTACCAAGAAAAATGGAAAGCTTTGAATTATTATTGACTGCTACACTTTAAATCATTTTCTTCTGGAGGAACCTTTTAAAATGGAGACAACCCCCTCAATTCAGATTGCTCTTAGCCTGTCTGATTGAGCAGTCTCCATTGACGTTCAGGATGCTTATCCCTATATTTCCTGCTCACTGCAAATATCTCTGGTTTTGCTTGGGTCAAGAAGTGTTTGAATTCCGGGTCCTACCATTCGTAATTTATTCCACAGCCAGGTCTTCACCAAATACTGATAACACCAGTACTCCAGTATTTTGATGATTGACTATCTACAGTGTTCATGTCCAGTCCCTTTATGAGGTTCTGCTCCACCGTTATTCCATGATAACTCAATTGGGCCTTTTACCCAACCTCAAGAAATTGGAACTCATTTCATCACAAGACTTTTGTTTACATGGGGATGAATTTCTCATGAATCAAAAACTTTGAGTTCCACAGGATAGGATGATTGGATTGATCACATCCCGAATCTGTTAGAGGAGCTACGATCAAAACTTTTGTTATCTCCTTGACTGTACTTGTTCCTGTTGGGAATCTTGAATGCTGCTGCTGACTTGGTTCTATTAGGGTGTCTTCATATGCATCCTCTACAGCCCCACCTTCTTGCAAGGTGGAAACCTTACAGATATTCTCTATGAGCCCCGATCATTCTAGGACCAGCATTTCATAACCATTTGCAATAGTTTATGAATCAGGGACAGATTCATGAATGTGGTCCCCATGCATGCACCTTCCCCAAACCCCTATGTGTTTGCCGACATGTCAGTTCCGTTTGGGGTGCTCATTTAGAGCCAGAGGGCATAATACTACAGGGTTTTTGGACCCCATCTGAATCATCCCTCCACATAAAAAAACCTAGAAATGAAAGTGGATTTCTAGCGTTGCAATGGTGCATTGACAGTAAGGGGCCTATGTGTCGTGTTCTCATCCGACAACTTGTCCGTCCAAGCTTATCTCTAATGTACAGGAGGCACACATGCCCTTTCACGTTGTGTGGAAGTCTGAAAACTCTTCTGCTGGGACACCTGGGAGAACATGACACTGAGTTTGCCACATTCCAGGCAAGAGAGCGTGTTGGCAGACAGTCTGTCCAGGACACTTCACCATTCTGTAACAGAGTCCCATTAGCAAAAAATCAATTGCCTTCAGTAACTCTACTACCAATAGAAATTCTCAGTCTCAGTCAAATCTATGCTGCAGATGATACAGATAGACCCTTATGCCCTGTGAAGTCACTCTGTTTCTTTCTAAAGGCATCGAAGGAAAAAGAAAAGGTAGGAAGCATCTTTTCCTCCCTCTCAAGGGCTCCATAGACATTTCAGCTGCCACTATCTCACAGTGGATTGTTACCACAATAAAAAGAACATACCCGTATCTTACTGATCGAGACCTTTTGTTTATGAAAAGCCCATGAGGTTTGAGCCATTGCTACCTCCTGGGCCTGCCTTAATTACTACACCTTGGAGGACATTATGAAGGTAGCAATTTGGTGTCCTCATACTAACTTCTCCCCATTTTACCACTGCTCATTAACACAACAAAGCACGGGCATTTTTTCTTTGGGTCTTTTCTTTGTGGCATAACATGTGGCCTTGAGAAATGATAATATTCTATAGAATGGACCTCTCTGTCAATGGTGAGTACTTTTCATTTTCTGTTTTTGTTCAGTTTAACGGAGCATCAGCCAACCTTTCTTACTGACAAATTAAGCTACACAGTAGCAATGGGGAAACTATTACTGCTATAAAAATGGAATTTTTGGGGATTAAAACTAATTTTAATTATGCAGTAATGCCCCATCGCTATTGTTGAATATCTTCCCCCAACCCAGCTCTGATGTCCTGGTATAACAGTCATCTATCAAAAAGATGTACTATTTGTGCATAACCATACCAAGGGACAAGTGAACTGCATGTGATAATTGCATCATACTGACATTTCTTCACTCTTGAAGAGGATATATTCATATCATGAAAATGAAAGCTATAGTGTTCTCCCTCTTGAATGGACACCATGACCAGCGTCCACCTGCTTTTTATGGCCAGAATCCCTTGGCACCAATGAATTTGTTCAGCAGTACCCCTCAAGAATGGCCACTCCTTTAACATGACCTGTGGCTAGCATATTAGTGCAAAAATGTAAAATTTCCCCACGCAAGTCACCACATTTTATTTTAATACATGTCCAGAACCAGTATTTAATTCATACAGTAAGGTAAGTAATCTGATTATCTCTACAAAGTATATTTCCCCATGTCAGGTTTTCATTACTGAAAGAAGTGTTGGCTAAAGTAGATGTATCGATAAGGTCATTATTTGTAAACACTGGCATTTACAGGAAATGGTCTCAACAATGATGTGATGGAGTTTTAGGCTTCACACAGCTGTTGAGTTTTTCTCTTTGATGATTATGACTGGACGTAATTTGTCAAGATCATTCATATAGTCAGCATTGGCTAAATATAGATTTTGTGGATTAACACACAGAGAAATTAACCTTGAACAAAACTGGGTACCAGACAGACCGAAAAATCATGTGACAGTACATGTATCACATCTTTTATAAATAAGGCACTTCATCCACTCTACAAAAGTTTCGTCTGCATAAATAAAGTACAGTGTTGTACAATTAGCTATGCAGGAATAAATCATTACAAAACTTTAACGTGTTATCATGTAAATGGAGACTAGATACTTTAGAGTGTGTGTTGTGATTCGGATTTTTAACGTAGCTTTAACAATTTTTCAGGCACATCGCTATTATGTCTGCATTGTGGCAGTTTATAGTGATGTCTAGCACTGGGGCATCATGCCACAGACATGTAGCATGATGTCCCACCCAGTCACATTATCCTGACACAAGGCTGACCAGTCCTGACACTAACCTCTTAATGCTGAGTGCCTAGCGAGGCAGCTTTTAGTACCATTTTTATGTTTTTGATATGACTTGGTGGAGGTTCGAACACATGGCCTCTAACTTATGATGAGGATGCTCTAACCACTGGTCCACCAGAGTGGTCTGTTACTTTAGAAGGAAAGTAAAAGTTGTTCAAGGGGTGCTGAACAGTTTTGTATAGGAAAGACTCAAATAAGCAACATCATAACTATAAGGAGAATATACAGCAGCTGTGGGAAAATGGAGTAAATGGAAAGAAATTTTTGTATGTACCAATATTTAAATGATGCTTTTGAATGGTTTTGCAATGTATATGACAACAATACCCCCCTCACAATTCATGCTAAAGTCAAGAATAAAAACTATAACTGTAATGTATGTTCACTTGAAATAAGT
The DNA here is from genome assembly GCA_016617855.1 of Megalonaias nervosa. Lineage (NCBI taxonomy): Eukaryota > Metazoa > Mollusca > Bivalvia > Unionida > Unionidae > Megalonaias > Megalonaias nervosa. The sequence continues at coordinate 58,853 of JAECUM010013519.1, read as the reverse complement.
CTATTCTGAAGACAAAAAGAATCTTTCAGTAATCAGTGTTACTTTTAAATGCTTTGAAGCTGTATGTAGCTTGCTTACTACATACATGTGCTTGTCACTAATAATTCAGTCCCCCTCTGGAAAGGCCACCTGTCTTATAAGGCCACTTTCCCCATGCAGAAGGGTTGGCAATATAAGAGGGGGACCACTGTACACAGTAGTGATGGGTAAGTATTGCACAGCTAATATTAGTTTTACACACACCCAAAAAACTACATTTTAATAGTAGCAATAACTTCCACATTGTTATTGTATAACTGAATTCATCAGTAAGGAGGGTTGGCTGATGCTCCATTATTATGCCAATGTGTAACTATGACTTTTTCATGCAAAAAAAAATCCATTGCATTCGATGTGAATATATCCTCCCACGGAGTCTAGAACTGTCAATAAGACTTGGCCCACTTGTTTTCCTCCCATACCCATGTGCATAACAGTCATCTTTTTTAAGGATGACATGTTAATGGATGTGCTGTAGATAGTGACCCGAGAATAATTGCTTGTTATGAGTGTTTATGGCATTGTGGTTTTCTTGTCATCAGTATTATATCTCAATGCTAAAATTATCCATTCTTTATTTTGTTTATATGCTGGTAACCCCTGCCTCCTTTTAGAATTAAGTTCTTGAAGGTACCCATTAGGTTGCCCTGGTACCGTATTTACGGTATGTTTTCTGACATGGTTTGTTTTTGGACACCCTTTTTTTAATAAAAATATAATATTTAAATGCCTTGTAATTTTTAGACATTTCTCCGCTATAATTTTTTTGTACAACTTATGTTTTCGGACACAATTTAAGAAGATCTGCTGCGTCGTTTTAAAGTAAAATTCACAGTGTGTTTGCCGTTACCCCTGCTTTATAACATTAAACAATACATCAGAGAGTTGGTATGGATTAGTAAATTCATTGGCATCGTGCAACAAAACAAACCCCTTATCCCTGAGGCATTATGTACCACGGTTTAAACATAGTTATTGTTCTACAGGTAATAAACCTCTTTATAAATCAATAAATATTGATTGTGGGTGCTACATGTTTGGTACAATGTGTGCTCTTTTAATGAAATCCAGATGGCTGCCTTTTATTTCCAAACACACCTGTCAAAGAAATCCACAAGTTATATTATTAACAATTATCACCTAGACACCTTGAAATCTCCAACATGCATCAAAACAATCTTTGAGCATTCGAGTTTCGAGTCGGCAAGCTCTGCTCATTTTGAAGCTACCCTCGGTTGGGTGGAAGAAAAAAAGAAAGAAAAAAAAAGAGAGAACCACAACAAATTGATCACCTTTATTTTAAAAAATACCAACATATTAATCACGCCAACTCGTATATTGCAACTTGCTCGTTATTTTCACCTTTCCTAGGCATGCGTACAACACTCACCCCATATGGAGCCTCTAAGATTAGCCATCATACACATACCGGTATTTCAATTCTCAATACTAAAATGTTTCTGTCATAAATATCTTCAGAATTATAATTCCAAAATCTTTTTATCTTTAGTTTGTATTAATATCTTAATTACACAGAAATAAAGCTTGCGTGTGTTTGTAAGGTAGATTTTAATGATCACTGATAGCAGAGGGTTAAACTGTGGATTGCAAGATTGCAAATATGGCGGTTCTTTTAGGAATTACGCACACAATCGTGGCTCTAATACATGTATGGCTGCATTTTCTGGTGGATGGACATGTATCAAATAGACAAAATAGGCAAGTAATGCCTGTTTTTCATTCATTATCCTTTCCGTGGTGTTAGACAGAATACTTGTTTTACTTCATGGCAGCATTTTGTCATGTGAGCTAATGGTAACTTCATTGTGAATGGGGGGGGGCACAAATTTATCTTCCCCTGTTTGTTTTCGGAGACCTAATTAAAGAATTTAATATGTATTCGGACAACAAAAAAGTAATTATTTTTTGCCGTCCAAAAACATGTTGTAAATACGTTAATGTATAATGCCCTCCTGAGTGGGAGGAGCAGTACTGGACCTTACAGAGTCATGACTCAGATGAACCAGGCTCTGACATATCTGTGTCATATGACTGGTCACTGGTAAGTTTTTCTAGGTGACTGGTCAGTTCATCCTGTGACCAGTCATCTTGTACTGGTCATCTCATACTGGTTGCCAGCTATTCACCAGTCATCACTTAGAGGCCTCATGGTACAGGGAGAGGGATCAGACAGCATTCCCCCTTTTCCCACTCTAGGATTTGGAGTCTGCCCATCAGGATCAGACTTGGGAATGGGATTGTATCAGTATTCCCCCCATTCCCTATTATCCCAAATAAATTCTTACAGAATGTGGACTCTCCAATTCAGGGTAATTGGTCTATTATGCTTTCATGGGCTTTTGGACCCTGGACCCAGAGTTTAGGTGATGCTGCAGCTCATGTACCGCAGTCACTTTCTCATAAGGTGGCATAAACCAGGAAGACTGGAGGAATAGCATCATCCAGGAAAGACAAGGGATCTCATCTTCCCACTTAAAGTCTAGCACACATAGAAACCCTGCTCACCATAATGAGCTATGGGCAGTGACCTCTACTGGCAATAGACATAATGATGCACAGCCACTCTCCTGTTCTGAATGTACTGGAAAGTGATGACACCCCATAGATCCCTATCAACTCCCATTAGTTCAAGGTAGAAGCAGCTCCGTTAATGCCTCCTATCAGGTCAAAGAAGTTCTTGTCATTTCAATGAGGAAAAGATCTGACCTTTGACCTTTCAGTAAATGAAGTTTACCACCTTTTACCCATATTCTTGTGCTCAGAACGATATGGTGCACAGTCCAAGAAGGTTCTTTCCATTTTGGAAAAGATATCTTGGCTCAAACACAACCCGACCTCCTGCTTCTTCTTCATTCCTCCTAGATTGGGGAAATCTGTTGTTTACATGCCAAGACATTGCTCAGCAACTTGGAAGGTGGCCTGTTCCTCTTCCTTGTGACCGATGTTGTCTGCTTTGAGTGACTAGGTACATTCCCTGAAATGGCCTATTCAAACCTTTCCAGTTGGGCCCTAGTTAATCCTAAGTGTTTATCTAGGCACATCTACCATAAAAACAATTGAAGCTATTGAATGGAAAACTGGGTTATTAGTCATGATAGCTCCTCATGCTGATCACTTCTCAGCTACTTTGTTTAGCATTCTAAAGGAGGCCTCTATGAATTACCAATTACAAATTTGGTAACAGCCAACTGAGTGAAAAGACCCCCATGTTCCTGCACCAGTCGAATCTGGTAAAATTAAACGCAGAGGTGCACACCATTTTGCAGCTATCCTGAATTATCACTCTCCTGCATTCTACTGCTGAATCTTCTGATCACCAAGAAAGGTGGAAAGTTTTGTATCATGATCGATCTCACCCCTTTAAACTTGTTTCTTCTGGAGGAACCCTTCAGGATGGAGACCACTTCCGTGATCCACAATGCCAGGCATCCATCAGATTGGGCAGTCTCCATCAGCCTTCAGGATGCCCATTTACACATCTCAGTATTTCCTTCACATTGCAAATACCTCAGGTTTTGCATGGATCAGGAAGATTTTTAATTCTGGGTTCTGCAGTTCAGAATTGTTTTCACACACAGTCTTCAGCGACACTATAGGAGTAGAAGCAGCCAACATCTGAGTACTGGTATTCCAATACTCCAGTATTTTCATGTTCATGCTCAGTCCCTTCATATAGATCTGTTCTGTTTCTGGTTTACAGTACCTTTGTTGTATTTTCACCCAACCTCAAGAAGGAAGAGCTTATTCCATCACAGGACTTCATATGTGGGTATGAACTTCCTTATGAACCAGAACTTAGTCCAGCTCCCATGGCACCAGATAGATTGAATCCTGTAAGTTCTAAGGGCGCAAACATCTTTGTTTGCTTGCCTTTAGCCATAACTGCTGGTAACCTTGAATGCCACTGCCTATCTGGTTCTCTTAGGATGTTTCCATATGCACCCTGTACAGTTTCTCATTCTTGCAAGGTGGAAACCATCACAGAGATTCTCTGTCAGTTCTGATTCCTTAAGGACCAGATTTTCATCACCATTTGTGATGGCAGATGAATTGGTGACAGATTCCTGACTGTGGTCCCTATGCATTGACCTGACCCCACTTCTGTCTGTTTGCTGATGCATCATATTCCGGTTGGAGCACTCATATAGAGCTGGATGGTATAATACTTCTACTGTCATTGGACACTGGACGAATCATCTCTTCACATTAGCAGTGAAGAAATAAAGGCCGTATTCTTGCTTTACAAGGGTGCATCGAGAGTTGAATGTTGATGTGCCATGGTCATTGACATCATGTCCATCGTAGTATATCTTCGATGTCAAGGAGGCACAAGCCCCTTCTTTTTGCTTGGAGGTTTGGAACTTCCTTCAGTAAGCAAGCTCAAAGAATATCACCCTCCGAGTTCACCACATCCAGGGAAGAAGAATGTATTAGCAGACAGTATGTCCTGGACTGGCAGAAGAGTCCTCATGCAGAGGTCTCTACACTACTTGATAACAAAGTCCCTCTTCATATCAAGGGGATGGCCTCTGGTACACTTGTTTGCAACCAGGCTCAACAACATACTTCCCTTTTACGTCTCTCCATTAATGTACCAGAGCAGAGAGCATGGGCATTGGACACATTCACCTTCCAATGGGATCATCGGTTCATTTACATCCCACCATTTTGACTGCTACCCCAATTTCTTCAAAGATTAGAACTGCTGATCTCATTCTCATGGCCACACTAGGGCCCCAGTGATTGTGGTTCAGTGATCTTCTTGACCTGTTGATCAATTAACCCTGATCTCTACCTCACAGGAGGGATATTCTGTCAAAACACATTGGCTCCCTCTTATACAACAGCCCATATATTCATCCACCTTCACGATTGGCTCATCTCGAGTGATCTATCCACTAGAACAAGGCCGAGTTGCCAGTTTAATCACTTAGGCCAGAAGAGGTAATGAGATTCATGCATTGTCTGTCGACACAGCTGTCGCCTGTTTAATTAGAGTTACATATCCATTTCTGTCCTTTGTCAGCTGGGAGGTTTAGCAAATAATCTGCTTCCCTTGGTAGCTCCACTGCATATAGAGATCCCCATTCTGAGTTTAATCTTAGCTGGGGATGATTAAGATAGACTTTTATATCCTGTTATGGTACTATGTTTCTTTCTTAATGTCCCTAAAGGAAAACAGAAGGATAGTAAACATTTTTCCCCCGTTTTTCTTAAGTTTTTTTCCTTTATCTTTGGGGTTCATTGATATTTTGGCTTCCACCATATCTTGGTGGATTGTCACTAGCATCAAAAGAGCATATCAGTTCCTTAGTGAGAGAGCAACCCATACAATTGGAGCCATCATTGCCTTTTCGGCATACTTTAATTGTTCTTCCTTGGAAGACATCATGGCGGCAGTATTTTGGTGATGACCTACTACCTTCACCTACTTCTACCTCTGCTCTTCAGCATAATAGAGTGCAAGTATTTTTTCTATAGGACTCACAGCTGCAGCATAACATGTAGCATATAGAGCAACCAACATTCAGCAAGTGCATCTCTCCCTGAGTTGGTGAGTACTTTCTATTTTTCTCAGTTTTTGAACAATTTTAACACATCAGCCAACCCACCTAACTCACAAACTCAGGTATGCAATAGCGATGGGTAAAGTATTGCTGCTATTAAGATGTAGTTTGGCCGGAAGGGGGGGGGTCAGGGCATCAAACTAATTTTAATTATGCAGTACTTACCTGTCTCTATTGCTGAATGCCCTTCTCCAACTCTGATGTCATGGTGTAATCATCGTCTGTGTAAAAGGTTACTGTTTTGCACATGGCATGCAAGGTGCACAAGAGGTCCATGTATTATAGACATTTCTCCATTCTGTGGGAGGATGTATTCTGATCAAATGGATGGGATGTTTTGGTACAGAAATGTGATAGTTACACATTGTCAATAGGTAAGTATTACATAATTAAAATGAGCCCCCCCCCCCTTCAAAATATACATTTTTCTGAATGTTATGACTCGTTCAGATTTCATTTCTGTTGTAGATAAAAGGGTTAGATATAACACTCATTAGGATACTTACTGTTTCTCCCAAGTGCCGACAGGACATGGACTTGAAATTATGATTCAGGAATTGATTGCACTTTTTGTTGTTCACCAGTTTGGATCAGCTTAAAATATACAGCAAGTTAAAACAGACAATCTAAATTATTAAAATAATTATGTAGAGGATACATATCTATTATATAACATTATGTTATTAAGTAATACTGACAGGTTTCTTTGCAAAGGAAAAAAAATTGACCAACCTCAATTTTTTTTATAGCTTGAAACCAAAAACACATAATTTGGGTGTAAAGACAGTTTTAAAAAATGTTTACATATTGGCAGCAGAAGAAAGGTTAAAGGCATAATGCTGTTATATTGTCCAGGAACTCTGTTGATTGGTGATGTTTTAACTCAAGTCTTATAAAATATTATTAATATATTTCTGGCACAAAATGTAAGCAAAGTGTACACAGTAATATCTTCTGTAATATTTCTGTCTTTAAAATTTATTGTTTTTCTTCTCCAGTTCTCAGAAACAGCTGTCCACAGTGGGTTCTCCTTATTGGATGGCACCAGAAGTAATTCTTGGAAAATTCTACAATGAAAAGGTACACCGCAGTATTGAAAGATAACAATATTATCAGAGAATGTGGAGAAAAAGTGCACATTGGTTTGGTCACCTCAGATCATTTACGTTAAAAGAACATACTGTTTACATTAAAACTTTACAGCTACCATAGTGAACTTTTGCACAACTCACATCCATCTGTAAGCAGCATAGATCCAGATTGGCATACCATAACACATTGTGCTATCAGATCATGGTCTGTGCAGTTTTCTCATATATGCTGTTTGCTTGAGATGGTAAATAAAATTCATAGCATAAACCTGATCTGTCTTTGAATCATGTGAAGCCAGGCATGAGTTTGTGTTACAGTTGTGCAGTTACGATACACAAGCAACTCTAAAATATTTTCAATGAATAGAATTTTTAAAACATCACACGATAAATCCTTGGTTTCTGATTGGCTGACAGCATTGACGGTATGCATTTCCCCTTTATTTTGGGATGTTATACATAACTACGGGAATTATATCTGTTCAAGCAGGCAGTACTGCTGTGTGCCAGTGTTATAACATCGCTGGACATGTTGTGCACTAAATTCTATTATTCCTTTCTCCCAAATGAACTGTCCCTCTGGTGAAGTATAGTGCCTTGTCTTCGCTGTAGGCACTATACCCCATCCAACAGCACTATAGGAGAACAGTTTGCATGGTAGTAGGTAATAATAAAATACTATTTTTGGATGTTCACAATGCAGGAATTTTCCTTTTTTGTTCACTGAAAATTGAGTCCTGAAACAGTAAATCTCCTTTCATATATTTAATTCTTCTGTTTGTTCACATCTCTATTGATACAAGTTTTAACAGCATGTACATAAATTTTTAAAAAGGCTCTTAGTTGCATTTATTTCATGTGAAAAAGTTGTTACTTATGAGTAAAATTGTTAGCATTGTATCACATTATATGTTGTTGCAAGTTCAAAATATTTTGACTATATATTAAAGACAGATTTTACATTCTTAATCTCCTTTAAACAAATTTCAACACCTTTGACATTAAATATAGCACATTCTTTTCCACTCCTGAAAATCAAGTTGGAAACCTTTATCTTTCCAGTGTAAATTGCAGAGGGACTTTTTCAAGTAGGTTGTAATTTGAATCGGTATTATAGGTATTTTTGTGCTACATATTCAATCATCCCATGGGACAAATAGGGCAGCATGACCTATTTTGTTCACATATGTTAAAAATACTGTACAAAAATATGAACTATCCAACAACAACCTCTGTATGCTGCTTATTCATGTTATTACTACCCTTTTCAGGCCGATATATTTTCCTTTGGTATAATCTGCTGTGAGATAACTGGGAGGATAGAATCTGACCCCGATGTCCTGCCAAGGAATCATGTAAGTTGATGCGAGGTACAGTTCCTCTTATAGTTTCAAGGAAGTGTGTAATGTTTGATAATTGTCATGCCTGCATATGATGGTTAGAAATACGTATCTCTTCCTGGCAGAAAAGTGTGAATGTCTCCAACATTGTTAATATTCTATACTAAAGTTTGTGAAAGATATAATTTCAACATCAGGTGCTGTAAACTTTCACACAGTAGTACTGTATACCCAAAGTTTATACCTTGATATGTCTAGTACCTGTCTTGCCCACATATCATTGTGCTATTTGCAGATGAGAGTAATTAACAAATCATGTTTGGAGTCCACTTCATTTCACTAACAAGGGCCAGGTCACGAAGCAGCAACTGTAAGTTCAGAATGCAGTGGGGTGTATACATGTAAATTAGTGAATCTCCATGAACGAATATAGCACTACATGTATTTAAAATTAAATTCATTTCAAACAAAGGCAAAGTGGTTGCAGCTTGTTGTGTAGCTTAAAGTCTGTTCCTGAATGAAAGTTGATGCAGTATGTTGAAAACTTCTTCAAAATTCACTTGCAAAGAGGGTAGCAATATTCCTAATTTTGACTAATTGCTTTGTCTCCTAGCTTTCAGAGAGATTTCCTGGGTCCCATCATATTGGACCGCCTCTTCTGCACTGAAAAATATGGTCACATAGGAAGGGGTGACTTTGCAAGAAGAGAATGAAATGGAAGTCATGTTGCAGCAGAATGAGGAGGTCTTGTAAAATTATTAGAGGGGGACTGCTGTTGTATCTTTATTTCTTTGATTATGAGATAGCATCTCCATAATGAATTCTGAAGGGTTCCCCCCCCCCTTGTTCCAGTGAACCTTTGTGTTATCTTAAAATGCTTGAAACAGTATGCCCAGAATTCCAGAATTCCAGCTAACACGTATCTGGTGATGGAAAAATTTGACTTTCATGAATTGAATTGAATTCCAGTTGGACATCAATTTCATCTAAAAGTCTTGTTTAGTTTTCAAACAAGCTCGTGTTTACCTCAGTCAAGAACACTGTTTACATAGACATGTCAGTCTGTTTTGTTAAACAGTGTTTTAGTGCAGATTAGGAACTTGTGGGCCATTACTTAAAAGGATAGACAATTTTGATAATGGTAAATACAGTGAAAATGCCTTTTTATGCACATGTAAGCACTTAAGTATATTCTAACAAGAGCTGTTCTCAGTGAAACTCTGTTTATATTTATTATTATTTCTTTATTAGAGTGGCATAAAGCCTAGTCATTTTTTTCTTTTTTGCACAGAGAATGCATTATTCAATTTAGGGAAACAGTTTAATAGTAAAAGTTATTTTGTTAAAAGATAATTTTTTTCAGGTTGATAACTCAACTTCTAAACAGTGAAGGTTAGATCACATCGTAAAATGGTTGGAATGAAACAAATATAAATATTATGGCATTTTTTTGTTAGCTTATCAGGCCATCCATCTATGCATCCATCAGGAAATTACCGTTTTTTAAGTTATTATCAAGAAGCACTGGAGACACTTCAACCAGATGTGGCACCGAGGGTGCTATCATGAAGGGATTTCAAGTTAGTACAGATGATAATGATTCCACATCAAATACAGCTGCTGTTACTAAAAATAGTAAACTTGTTAAACAACTTTTTAAAAACTGCACAACAGTAGTCCATCAAATTTGATGGGAAGCATGATTATGGCATACAAATAATGCCCATCCATAATAAAATATGGCTGCCATTATTTACATTAGAAAAAACCTTTAGATCGATTTTTGTCCAAAACACGTCAACAGAATTTGACCAAATTTGACTTAACTATCTTGGTATGAAGAGTTTCAGATTTTTGCAAGTGATGCCAATCTGCCATCAAATATGGCCACCATTGCTAAAAATAGAAATACCTTTAATGACTTGTTCAGAACTCCTCAAAAGAATTTGACCAAACCAGTAGAGTGCATTTTGGCCTGAACGGGTGTTATTTTTGTAAAAATCATGCTGATTTGTTAAAGAGCCACCCTTACTGTTGAAAAAAAGCAACATTAAATGACTTCATCTTGAACTGCTCAGCAGAATTTTATCAAATTGAAAGAAAGGATCCTAGCTCAAAGGCCTTTCAGTGTTTTACATTAATTTTGATGCCAATCCACCATCAAATAAGGCTGCTATTACTAAATGTCAAAAACCCCAACAAAACGTGTAAACAACTTTGTCCCAAAAGCACTCTGCAGAATTCCAAATTTCCTTTCACATACTACAGTATGTAATTAACTTAAAAAAGTGCTATGCATTTACATTTTTTAAGATGACTTTGTACATGTGCGTAAGAAATCAAAGGGCATATATATTAAGTAAACTGTGTGCGTCATTTTTGGAGTAATGACACTTTTTTTAGCACATGTTTATTCAGTTCACTCCATATGGACTCCAACTGCATGCCTCTAGTTGAGGGCAGACTACCTATCAAGTGATTTGTAGATGAATGTTTTGAATGTAAAATCAATGCCCATTGGTTGTTGAGCACATTGTTATACAGTCATACAGAGCATTTCATTAAGATGTTACCTAGTGTGGCCATGTTATGCAAATGAGTATGGGACCTTGTTATTTTGTGTGCAGTACATAATTTAAGATCATCATCCACTTAAAAGCAAGAATATACATAAAGTGGATCTGTTATTGCAGTCATGACTAAAATAAATTTGGTAACTATTATCAAAAACACAGGGAAATAAGTAGGACACATGGTTTATCATTGGCATACTATAAAATGGGAATGTTTTCAAGGCATACTATAAATATGGAATGTTTTCAGGGCATACTATACAATGTTACTGTTTTCAGGGCTTTCAAGGCATACTTTACAGCAAAGGGAACATTTTCAAGGCATACTGTAAAATGGGAATGTTTTCAAGGTATACTGTAAAAGGGTGATGCTTTCAAGGCATACTATAAAATAGGAATCTTTTCAAGGCTGAGCGGTCTAAAGCACTCACCATTACAGATCAAGCCATCTTACCCCTGTCTGCATGGGTTTGAGTCTCGGGCTCGGCCATTGTGGGTATGTGAGAAAGCTTGCCAGTAGCTCCTTGTGGGTCGGTGGTTCTTTCCATGGTTTTCCCGGGTTTTTCCTCCACCATTTATACTGGCCACAATGTATAGCCTATCTTGTGCTGAAAAATGGCATTAAACCCTACAACAAAACAACAACAACAAGGCATACTATGTAATGGTGATGCATTCAAGGCATACTATAAAATGTGATTGCTTCCAAGGCATACTACAAAATGGGAATGCTTTCAAGGCATACTATAAAATGGTGATGCTTTCAAGGTGTACTGTAAAATGAGAATGTTTTCAAGGTGTACTATAAAATGGGAATATTTTCAAGGCATACTATTAAATGAGAATGTTTTCAAGGCATACTGTAAAATGGGAATGTTTTCAAGGCATTTGAGAAGTTGTTAAATTTACTTATTATCATCATTATGATTGTGGTTATGAACTATTAGTGAAAGTGAATAATTTGACTACAAGTCTCTGTTACTGAATAAATTCTGTGTCATGATTATACATACTGCATGATCATTGACACATAGCAAACCATTGTTTACCAGATTTAATTTTCAAACCGTTGTTTCCCCTATATACCCATGTACCCACAGTTTGACCATTAGAGATGTATTTACTCTCAAGTACAAAAGCATGTAGTAATAATGTTGGAAGCTGACCAATTTTGAAAGCATACTAGCATAAAAACCTTTCACTATTGGCAGAATCATGATGTTGTACCATCAAATAAGGATGAAGATACAATAAAGAGAGCCTTTGAAACAATTGTTTTCATAACATATGCAAGAGAATTAGAAGACATTTCTAGTAAGATCATTCTACTGAACTAACTGTTCTTTGGACAGGATTTGTATCAGACAGTAGTAAAATGGGTCAAATTGACATGATACAAGCACTAGGATATGGTTAATATAGGGTAGTGTTGTTGCAATACTATCAAGCTTACTTGGTGGAATCACCAACTGTTATCTTATATAAGCAGATGAGCTATGTCAGACATTTTTGTTCATCTTGTTCTGTTTTTCTTAGTAATGAAAAATTTTGCAGGAATAACTTTCACATACAGGTCAAGTCACAGTCTTTTCAGGTGTCTCAGAATTTATGGTATCTTCATCATAGCTAAACATTATCATCAGATGTGTCCAAAAAATAAATAAAAAATGATAATAAAAAAATGATGACTTTATCATTTTTTTTGTGATGGCTTCATTTTAAAATTTTTGGTTTTTCATTACAATTCCAATAAACAAAAACGTGATTAATAATGGTCTTTGTTTTTCAAACATTTATGTATTAATTACTTTCAGAATTTTGGGATTGATTATGTCGCTTTTTGCGAGATCATCGACTATTGCCCATTGGACTTTCTCCGCCTAGCATTCCGATGTTGTCAGGTGAGTGACAGAAGCTTTTTATGTCTTCAGTTACCAAGCTGTTCTGCATATTTTGTAATCCTTTGTGACCAGATAGTGACAAAACTTTTTGATGTGTAGAAGATAACTGATTCAAGGCTAAAATAGTCAAACCTTGTGCTTTCTAGAACAGAGCTTTCCATTAGATTTAAAGTTGGAGGGTGAGTTGCCAAAGTGTGTGGGGGGTTAAAGGGATAGTTTTTTTTTTAAAGTAGCCTGGTGTAAAGTAAAAGTAGCCATGTAAATCACCCAACTCCCGGCTGATAAGGAAAGCCCTGTAGAAGATGACTGATTTAAGGCTAAAATAGTCACAAAACCTTTTACTTTCTAGGAGATGGCTAATTCAAAACCTTTGTGACTATTTTTTGTAGTTCCAGTGAGTAATTTAAATAATCCTCTCAAATATAAACTGAACACAATTAAAATTGATTCCTTTAAAGGTTGATGGTAAGACAGGAATAAAGGATTTCTGTTTACTTCTCCCTTATATACAAAAACCAAGATACAATAGCAGAACCAGAATGAGGGTCATTTTCCCGTCAAATTCATAAACAAGGTCCCTTCTAGAAACTGCCAACATCAAAAGACCACTTAAACATGTTTACCGCCAAATAATAATGATCTTCATATGTAATCTAAAATGATAGACAAGAATTAGCTTTGTAATAATTATGTTGTTTATAAAGAAAAATGACATCTGCCAGGTAGGCCCAACTCCTGCCCTCAATTATGGACAAAGGTCAATCACACAATACAAGTTAAGTATACATGACATATAATCATTGACAAAAGCCAACACACAGTGCAGATATTAGATATACATGACATCATCAACATATAACAATACTGCTTGAAAAGCTTTATTAACATATGTTGAGCAATCAGATGGAACTTAAGCACCATCTTTATGGTGTTTTTATTCCCTTGCTTGTCATATACCCTCTGTGTACCATTGGATGCTTCAGGTGTGTTCCTGTCAGTGAGTGAATTCATGTTTATAAATAACACCTTGTTTTGTTTCACTTTAACCTTATGTGACAGTTTTATTTTTTAGTATTGCCATTTGTTTTGTTCTTGAAGGCAAGAAACAATATTTCTCATATTGCTTATAATGGTCATTGATATATCTTAGAATGGATGAATTTGAGATAACCATATCTGCTCATTAGCATAATAGTTTATGTAAAACCAACATCTCTTTTTGAAAATTTCATTACTTTATCAGAAATTTATTTTTGTTTGATAGTGCAAATTTCACTTTATTTGGGTGAAATATATTGACATTATTTATCTGACCAATAAGACAGTAGACATCCAGTTAGAAAAGTTCACCACAACAGATGTTAGATTACATGTTGCCACAAGGTGATATGGTAGGGGCCCTTGGAAATTAAAAAACATCAGTTAACAGAAATCTGGTAGTGGGCAAATAAAGTTTGGTGATGTGTCAGTTGCTGCTGTATGTACTCATGTACAGTGTACCCCAAACAGCTGTATATACCCATGTACAGTGTACACCAAACTGCAGTATATACCCATGTACAGTGTACACCAAACTGCTGTATATACACATGTACAATGCACATCAAACTGCCAACACAGAATGTTCCTGCAGATTAGGGTTGACCCTGTTCTGCTGGCACAGTATGCAGTGGCAGATCTAGTTCTGTACTGTTAGAATGATATACAAATATAGCAATGAAACTACTGCTTCATTATTGCAGATTGATCCCAAGAAGAGACCAAGTTTTGAGGAGATAGTCAAGATCCTAGAACAAATAAGGATGAATTTGGAGAGTGATGATTTTTATCAAGAAGGACGAGAGCGACGTAACTCAACTGGTAGGGCTGTAAACAATCTCGTTATTTTTTGTATATGGTACCGTACTAATTCCTGTTACATTTGAATGCTATACAAAAAGTGGTAGAAGATGCTTATAAAATAAATCTGTGCAAGTAAAATTTTAATTAAAAATGCTATTCAGTAGTAATTTACAGATTGTAAGATTTTAATTCTACTGGTCATAGACCAGAAGAGCTTATGCAATAGCCAGTTAATTATCCATTTGTCATCTGTCAGTTTCAAAGATTTAGTTGGTCCTTCATGAAAATAGTGCCACTTCCAGTGTGGCCACCATGATGACCATCTTGAAGATCTTGATATTTGCTACTCCTTCTGAATGGGTGGCTATACTGACATGTGGCAATCACTGAAAGACTTCATATGATGACTAATTGGTTTTCACTGAAAATGTGTTGATCTTTCATCTGTTATGGTTGGAATGGTGGCCACCTTGAAAATTTTTTATCACTACTTAACTGATGGTCATAGAAACATGGGATTTTCACTAAAAGGTTTCTTATGATGTCTTGTTAATTGTAAACAGAATTGGTGCCAATCTGACATCCAAAATGGCTTCCATTGCAGCCATCTTGAATATAAGCCATATTGACATGGGGTTTTTGCTGAAAGACTTATTATGATGTCTAGTTGGTCCTAAATGAAATCTACAGAGCTGACTTTAGATATGGCCACTGTTGCAGTAATAGCGAAAATGTTCTTACTGCTTCTCTTGTGTGTATGTTTTCTTTACTAAGCAGTTTAAAAAAATAAATAACAGAAGATAGGGACTTGGATTCCTGGAAGATCTTTGGCCAATATTATATCCTTTTGAGGAAATCATGCCTTTATTCCAATTAAGTAATATTGATAGAAATTTACTGACTTTAGTTTTCAAAATACTTCTTTTTTTTTATTCCTCAGTGTCTTTTCACTGTTATCAGGACTACATTTGTGCTTTTTTTTAAAAATCCTTCTTTCAGTCCATTTTTGAGCCTTTGGTTCCGTGACAGTGGATGTTGTTGAGAGAAATCTTGTAGGAAACAATATAGTTGATTACCCTTTAACAAAAGTTTTTGAAGTTGCTTTAGGATATTTTTTTGTGTAACGGATTTTTCATTAGGCTCAATATGTACTTTCATTTCAGAGCATGTTAGTACAGTGTGAAAATGTAGGACTAAATCTCACATGCATTTGCAAAGTATACATCTTTGTTTATATGTCTGAGCTTATCTGTAGAGAGGGTATAATGTTACCCCCCAACCATTACATCCTCTTGTATACCATACCCTCATTTTCTGTCTGTCTTTAATTTCATGTCTTCTCAATAACTTTTGATGGACTTCATGGCATGAAATAAAATTTGGTTTGGGAATTTATGTTAATGAGATTTTGGCCAAGTTTAATGTTCAGCCATCTGGTTGCATGAGGTTAGTTGTTAGGTTGCAACTCATAAAATACTTAAGTGTTGGCATGGTTTTAAAACTTTGGATTTTGCACTCTAAATCATTGGATTTCCTGTGAATTTCAGGTGCAGCATGATAATGTTGTGGTGACCTTCCTCTACATTATCTGGTAGCAGGCCTTGGGACTAGACATTAGATGGCTTCATACCTTGTCCACTCCAGTTCTAGTATCAAGACTTATGCAGATGGATGAAACTTACACATCCAATGCCCAGCCACACTATCTCCATCACTGGCTTTGTTGCAAATGGACAGCATAACCAGTACTGGGTTCATTGGTTGCACTTCCCAAGACTGAGGAGGTCAGTGAGAACTGGCATTGGTCCGTTTCATCACCAATCATAGTGCATGCACAGTATTGGTTATGGTGATTGTCTTTCCAACATACATGGTATCCATTGCAGATTGTTGGAAACACTCGGAGCCAGTGCTTGGAGATTGCCATTTCACATGTTGTAGAGCTCTCAGCTTAGTTTATCTTCCTCAGCAACATGCTTCCCCAAAGTGTTATATACCATCTCAGGAAGTTTTTCTTTCACTCCACACCTTTCACATAAAAAATGGACAATTATAAGCTCCTCCTTCTTCACATCATCCAGAGATTTCAGGAGACATTTCAACCTTCTATGCCTCCATAGAAGATGTCTTGTGGCTTCTGCTTCCAAAGTTCGGTGCTCCCCCTGCTCCATTGATGTCTTCCAGTAAAATTCCTGTATCCATTGACATTTTCAACAAAAAATACCAGCCAGCTTTCAGACAATTTTTGCTGTATAGTTATGTCACTGACATCTTGCATTGATTTGACAGACTACTGCAAAAACCTAACAGGCCTTCTCAGAATGATGACTACTGACCAGCTTCACCAAGGCCTTGTACCAGATTCACTTGCTGGTTTTCCATATTGAGGTCCCAGCTATCGACAGAAATATCACCAAGCTGGTCATGTGAAGCCATCTTCCATATGTATAGACCAGAAACCCTTCTTGGACATAAAATAACTAGTTTGCAGCATCATAGCTGTTGGTTCCATGTTTGATCTTGTCGTTGTGGCAATCTTTCTGAAAGTTGAGCTGAACCTATATACTGCTAGTGAGACTGCATCCAACACACTTGTATACCACTAGTGAGACCTCTTCCAACACACTTATATACTACTAGTAAGACTTCTTCCAACACACCTATATACTAATAGAGAAACCTCTTCCAACACTTGTATACTACTAGCAGTACCTCTGCCAACACCCATATACTACTAGTGAGACCTCTTCCAACACACCTATACCACTCCAGTGGCCTAGTGGTTAGAGCGTCCGCCTCAGATGCGGGAGGTCGTGGGTTCGATCCCCGGCCGAGTCATACCAAAGACTTATAAAAATGGTACTAACAGCTGCCTCGCTTGGCATTCAGCATTAAGAGGTTAGTGTTAGGACTGGTTGGCCTGGTGTCAGGATAATGTGACTGGGTGGGACATCATGCTACATGTCTGCAGCATGATGCCCCAGTGCTAGACATTACTATAAACTGCCACACTGCAAACATCGTAGCGATATGACTGAAAAATTGTTAAAGCTACATTAAAAATCCAAATCACACACACTCTTCCAACACACCTGTATATTACTAGTGAGACCTTCCAACACACCTATATACAACTAGTGAGACCTCTTCCAAGACACCTATATACTGCTAGTGTGACCTCTTCCAAGACGTGCTAAACAGAATAGATCAACACAACCTCCAATTCCATGACTACTTCTGTCAACCTCCAGGTTGCAGAAAGAAACCTTTTTATATCCTGGGACTCCATGTGGCTGAGTGGCCTAAGGCACTCACCTTACATATCACAGACATCTCACCTCTGTCTGCATGGGTCTGAGTCTCGGATCTGCCAACATGGGTATTTGGAAAATGCTTGCAAGTAGCATTACGTGCGTCAGTGGTTCTTCACAGAGTCTTCCCATATTCTTCTTCCACCAGATATACTGGCTGTCATGTATAGCCAACCTATCACGTGCTGAAAAATTGCATTAAGCCCACAACAATAACAACAACAAGCCATCAACTTTGCAAAAGAAAATGTGCTACTTGACTCGACACATTTAAAGTATGCCTTCTCTAAAACCAAACCAGACCAGACTTTTATATCCACATCCACCATGCTCAGTGATCACCAAAAAGCAGTCCTTAAACCCCAATTTATTGCTCCATAGCCACATAGAGACCAGGAAACAGGGCACTAAGGAGGCAGGCCTTTTTCAGTCCCAGTGTCTCAGAGACTTACCTCAGTTTCCAAGACAGTACCAGAAATATAAGCTGTCCCTCCCCACAGTTATATCTCTAGAAGAGTGCCTCAGAAGTAAGTGACAAATTAGGATGTAGTGCCAGTTCCCCTATCCAAGGCAAGCCCACATTCATCTCATTTCCAGCTAGGTAAGCAGATGACACTATCAGTTTTAGTGCCAAAACAAGCCAAAAGACAACATCTTTTTTTGTTTTTGTTTCGGAGAGCAGGAATTGTAAGCTGGTGGTGCTTTGAGCAGGTAATTATTATCCAATAAACATGTCTTATTTCAAAAATTAGTTTCCACAAAGTTCAGCTGGTTAAGGCCCCGCTTAGCAAATTTAAGTAATTGGAGCCTTTTGTGTTGCACTAATTGCTAAAAGTTCTAGTTCGCATTCTATCCTGAAGTCCTCTTTTCATATTGGTCATAGTTTTATGTTAATCACTCAGTATTCAATATCATATCTGAGAATTATATTTGAAGAACATGCATGTACATGATAATGAAACAAGCACAATTTTTAGACAAATATCTTTCAGTGATTTGATAGGCAGTCTATTCATTTATATGCACAATGATGATTTTGTGACTGGTTGACAATTTGACAAGCATGTCAGTGTAAATTCATTTTACGTTGCAGATGCCTCTGGTTACAAAAGGTCAAGGTCAGCAGACAACATTTTGGAAGCTGATGAGGATGAGGAATTTCATGATGAGGTGTTTCATGGACTTGTAACACCGCAGCTGATAGGTGAGGCCATGAGTCGTGATGATCCATTCTACTCTCCAACACAGTCAAATCCTTTTGCCAGTATGGCTGAGTTCAAGGATGGACGTAAAATTCTGGGTTCATGTAGGGATCAGGAACCAAATGGCTATGATCTTCCATCCCCCTCTTCAGCAGGAACCCCTCCTGGTACCCCAATTCTTCCTGACAATGCTGGAAGTCGTAAAAAGTCAGTTATTCAAAGGAAAAGCCAGTCATTACCATCATCACCAGTTTTGCTGAGAAAAGCTGCAGAACGCTTACATCAAGAGTCCATCCATGGTACTGGTTATCTAAAACAGCCCATCAATCCAAATAGATATTCATTCCCAGCATTTGGTAATAGGTCAAAAAGTGTATTTTTCCCAGAGGCAGTTGCTCAGAAGCTTAAATTTGAAATGTATGATAGTCCGAATGGGAAAGATAGTAGGGAAAGTTCAGTCGAAAAGCAGCTGTATGGTTCCACACGCTACCGACGTTCCACTGCACTTGGAGCACATCGTGTTCCACGTCATGTTTTCAGCAAGCAACGAAGCACTGAGGAGGGATCCTGTAGCAATTATTCTGACAAGGCAAACAAATCATTGACATTGCAGAATGGTGATGGAGATCTGACCCCACAAAATGGTGAGGGAATTCACAGTCCAATGACTGAAATGTATGTGAACCATAATATTGAAAAAAAAAATGAGAATTTTAATGACAGTGAGGAACCCACTTTGGGTCCCATCAGAAGTGCATCAGACACTTTAGTGGCTTATGATAATATTTCTTCATTGGCCAATCCTCGATCCAGTTTTTCCAAGATAGATTACAACGAGTACAGTGGTGACCATCAAATAATAAAAGAGGAAACATTTACTACTAAAGGAGACACTCAGTTCACAGAAGAAGTTTTCTATTCATCCAAAGTTTCCAGGTCTGTTAGAAAGTCAACAAATTACCATAGATCTGAAACCCAACAAAAACTCTGAGAAAACAGCCTCTTTTTTGTTGAGTTGTTTCTGATTGTATTTAAATTCAGTATGTTTGTAACAGTGTTAATTCTAGAACTGGAAAAAGTGGGGCCCAAGGACCCTTACAAAGTCAAAACTTGGAGTCATTTAGAATCAAACGGGGATCTCAGTCCTGTTCTTGTTTATACAAGTTTATTTTAGAGCATTCAAACACATTATTAACATCCTCTGCATGGGCAATATTCATGCATGATTAACTATCACACTCAAGAATTTTATTTTGGACACTTTAGTCTGCAGTTTTTTTTCCCTATTTGCTGCTGTGGAAAGAAATGCAGTATAGCTTGTGCTGAAGATTTCATGTTATCTTCATTACATTACCTATCCATGGTAATTGGCCTTCAGTTCTTGATAGGTACCAGAATTAGTCAGAACTAGTAAAACTTTCTGTCAGCCTATGAAATAATTATTTTATGTTCCTTTATGAAGGAGTGCACTCTGTTCTGTAAGCCAGTACTTGAGAAAATCAACCAGAATTATCTTTTATCTTTATTTCTGGGATTTTTATGTGCTCTATGACCACCATAAAGACATTTTTTTGTGCCAGAGATGAAAAAATGGTGGTCAGGGGTTTAATGGTGTAGCCTACAATGAACACTGTCAAATGTATGTTCACGTTTTATTGTATACATTTCTAGATGCTGCCACATTTCATTTAAACTAGTCTTTAATTTTAGTGTTCAGCCTAAACAATATGGTAGATTGTCTGGAAAATTTAAAAAATTGCTTGTCTTCAGATGAGATTTAATGAAACTGTTAAAATAATTCTTAACTTTACCTAAATATTTTACATAAAAAGTGAGGTAAGTTTCATAAAATTTCACTTATCCAGTCAATATTTTTACATTCCAGGCCACAGCAAAAATGATTTCTCTCAGACCTGTAGAATTGCAAGTGTTTTACATAGAATTGTTGCTTTTTGAAATGAAAAAGAAAATGGTTCCCTTAATTTTCATTAACCAGAGTGACTGTGATAGTTATTTAGTACTTTGGTGTATGGAGCAAATATTTGTACATTTTTTAAGTTGTATATATTTTGCATTAATTCAGTCAAATCCTTACAAATCTGGAGCAGTTGCTTGTTACGGTTTCTTTTTGAAGCTTCAGAATTTCTCACATTTAGATAATTTTGTTAATTTATTATTTATTTAAATTAGTTCCCCTCATACATATGGCTATTGGCTTTTTTAGTCAGCCATGTTAATTGCATATTGGCTCAGTAATGTGTGTCTGGTAAAACAGTGTTTTGAGCTATCATATTTTTTTGATAAGGTATTAAAATACATCTCACAATTAGTGCAGAAAAAAGGAAAAAGAAGGAAAAGTTGCTAATGTTTATTTGCAATGGTAGATCTGGGTCTACTGCCTACCTTGTCTCAAGACAGTATTTAAACCTTGTTCAGCAAAACAGTTTTCACAAGTCTTATCCTATATTATATTTTGTATTATAAACCAACTCACTTGGTATGGATACTTCTGTTGGTTAAGGGAGGGAACTCGTGTAGATTTGATTACATAACACCTGGCAATTTTATTTAAGTTATATGTTGTTTGGTTTAAAATGAAAAGTTTGCAAAAAATTGTCAATTTAATCTGATTTAGTTTTTTTGTTTCTTTTCTTAAAAAGCTGGTAATACTACTCGTAAAATATTAAATGATGTGTTTAGAACTGTAACTATGGCCATTGAAAGAAGTGAGGAATTAAGTTTTCAAACAGACAAGCTTTTACAGTTTACCACTATTTCAATAAACAAAAATATGACATAAGAATTTGAATGTGAAATTTCCAGTGTTTTAAAAAGGTCATACGCTTCAGTTCCAATGTAGAAAATTTAATGGCTGACTTAAAATCAAACAGTTTTGTTTGTAAATTAAGACTTTCATTATTTCTCCACCAGAAGAATCGTTCACAACTATATATTGTGGTACCCAAATCTGTCAGGTCATATAGCATTGAGTATACTGCACATCAACATATTTGATTCTATTCAGTTTTTATAATTATTGCATTGAGTTTGTTGGAGTTTGTTTTTATGGTGAATGAGCATAATGTGTTGTCTTTATCAATCTTTAACTTCACTATTTCACATCTAAACTTTGATGTCGGTCAATTATTAATGACTTTTGATGCAGGAAATCATCAATTCATCAGTGACTAGTTTGTGTTAAGGAATGTTTTAGTCCAAATGTGATGTACAGTAAATAATAGGTGATTCATGCATGTTGTTTCATATTCATAGCATTGAAAGCTAGCACACTTTTATGCATGAATGTATTTTACTAATAAATACTGAAGTACTGTATTTATTCATTTGTAGCACATACCCAACTATGAACGGTATATTGTACGAACAGTGCTGACTGATCAGGGTCTAAGCTGTTCCCATGAACACATAAGTATTATAAAACTGTAATATGAACACTATATTGCATGAACAGCTCATGTAGATACATGTCAAAGCTGTTCCCATCAACTCCTAAGTAATATGGATACTATTTTATGAACAACACTCTCAGATACATGTCTAAGTTCTTCCCATGTGCTTAATACCATATATATTCACTTTTGAGTCCAACTGCAAGCTGCACAGACCCGGATCTGCTGTCATATAATGCGCAAGCAGATCTGGGTCAGTGCAGTTTGTTAGGAGTAATCAGTGGAATGAACAAGATTGACTCTAATATGCAGGCACATTATCCTATGGCAGATCAGGATCTTTGTTGTTTGAGTTTTGACTTACAAGCAAATATATACTGTAAGTAATATGAACATGATATTGTATGCACAAGGTCTGGCAGATACATGTCTACATTGTTCCCATGTACTCATAAGTAAAATGAACAATGTATTGTATGAACATCAGGAGCAGATCAAGATCTAACCAGTTCCCATGTACTCATTAGTAATATTTACACTGTATTATATGAATAGTACTGGCAGATCAGTGTCTGAGCAGTTGCCATGTATTCATAAGTAAAATGAACACTTTTATATGAACCACACTAGCAAATATGGGTCTGAGCAGTTCCCATGTACTCATGAGTAATACCAAGAATGTAGACCATGGTTTGGAAATCATAAAATGTCAGAGCTTGAGATTTTGTGTCAGCCAATCACAATTGACTTTCTTGTTATAATGCCATTTTTGATTAGCTTGATCCACCAGTACAGTATACAACAGCAGTTGACACAAAATCTTAAGCTCAGAAGTTTTAAGATTTCCTGACCATAGTCATCACTGTTGATATTATGAATGAGTGCATGGGAACTGCTCAGACCAATATGTGCTAGTGCTGTTTATACAGTAGTGTTCATATTACTTATGAGTACATGGGACTGCTCAGACCATGAGCCACAACAAGAGAAATTATCTTTTTGGACATTATGGCATAATCAGGCAAACTAATTTATAGCATCATAACACTTTGTATAATGCTTTCAAACATTTGTTATTCATGATGTTTGTATGAAATAAATCTTGCTTTATTTAGGAAGGGTCGATCTTGTGAAACTAAACAAAGCTTCAGAATGTTAATTTTATGTCTGAAGGAATATTTTCTCATGTTGGACTCATGTATGCATATATATGTACACACACACACACACACACACACACACACACACACACAAAGTACTGAATGGCCTATCTTTTTGGAAGTGTAAATGGATAGAGGAAACAGTAAAACAATTTATATATTACATAAAATAGCAGTCACTTAGATTAATGCAATACCATTTAGTGTACTATAGTGTTGATTTTTTTTAATTATTGTGTTAAATTTTTGTTCTATATGTCAGATACAAATGGCAAAGCAGCTTTTTTGCCACAGTCCAGTAAAGAACTGCATAAATGCAAATTGTACATCTTTGCTACATGTCGAGACTGACTTGTAAAATGGCTGAGTTTTCTTGGTGAAGTATATCATGCAACTTTCAAACAGTTGTGTTTACTTGCATAAATGAAGAGGATAGAATTATTTATATACATGAATCAGTCTGTGTAATTAAATTTATATACTCAGTAAGGTGTCATATGAGTTTAGGTACATGTTTACCTGACAGGACTATAATATGTGTACCTAACTGATACAGAACGGATCTGGTTCTGTCTTGGCAGCTATGGGTTTATCCTTTATGACACATATGTTTGAAAGAAGTTATTCAGTGTACATATATTGTAATGCATTTTCTACAAAGTTACATAACTGAACAATGAAAAATCTTAAAATTTAAAAATTGGATAGTGGCAGTGCACATGTTCAAATAATGATTTTGGCATCAAATGTGCACTTTATTACAAAATTCATTTTCTTCATGGTCATGTTGGAAATTTTTTACACTCACAAGTTTGCTCATTTATATTTTGTCATGATATTATTAAATTCTTAGCTCACTGGAGCATATACGGGTGATTGTTAAGTTTTTTCTGAATTTTATAGCGTGTTACCCCCACTGTTAAAAGACTTGTATGTTGCTATAGGTAATTGCACTTTGTAGAATTATATGAATTTTTCCTTGATAAAGGAACCACATTTTTTCACCTATATGTAGATAACTGTAATGGGCATAAAAACACCTTCATTAAGAGCCACAGTAAATAAATAATATATGTAAATTGTAGATAACAATCATATTAAACAAAATTGCTTTTACAAAGCTGCTCCTTTTTAGTTAATTGTTTTTTATTTTCAATGTAAAAATGCACTTTACTCCATTTAGTCAGTATACCACAAGAAACCTATAAGCAGACATTTTGTATGAGTTACAGGAAGAACAATAATACTTATTATATTGTGTATTCATGACTGGTTTGTTTACATGTAAAGTGTATGCCATTGTGTTATGTAGGTGACTTTTTTAATCTTAAATAAAATATGAATTATATTACTACAGTGTTTCCAATGAGCATTTATTCCTGATGGTTGAGGGATCTGAAGCTTAATTGCCATCAAAAACTTTCAGACCAAAAACTTTATAGTGGCAGCCAGAGACTAAACTGAGTTGAGAAAAGCAGACATCAGGTCTAACCATTACCAGTGTAAGGTGTAGTTTTTAGTGTTTCCTATATGCAGCACTTTCATTCTGACGTCATAGCATATGACATTTAATCTCATTTATACTGGATCACACCACTTGATTGGCCTTTTCTTGATTTGCCTTCTCAAGAAACATCCATGTACTTCTACACTAATTTTGTCAGATATATTTCCTGGGGCAGTTATATAATGATCATGCAAAAAATATATATCAACAAGCAGTGAATTAAATTGACCAATTGCCATTTAAAGGTATGTTTAATCAAATAAAAAATGACACCTCTAACTGAAATAGTCTGTACTGCACGCCTACATGATTTGTGTGACTTGTACTTTAAGGACATTGTTAGCTCTTGCAAGATATGTGGAAATAATAACTAATAATTTGTAATGTATGTACTGTATCATTGTATAACAACTAGAACATAGTATTATGTAAGTAATTGTGATAAGTACACTGCTGATTTTGTTGCTGTCACTCCAGTCTACAGAATGCCTGCTATACCAACTTGTCTTCATTTTTATCCCATTATATAAGGGGATGGGGCAGCTGTCACTATATCTGTCTGTCTCTCCATCCATCCATTCATTTCTGGGGCAAAACTCCAAAACTGTTCAAGATATCTCTGTGAAATTTTGAGCACATATTAGACTAATATTGTAGATATGTATGAAATTTGGTACACATATTAGACTAATTGTGTAGATATGCCTATTGCTGTTTAAAATTCTTTTGTTATAATATTTTTAATGTTTTCATCTGTTTGTCCATCCATCCATTATCCACACTTTTGTTTCCAAGATGAAGTTCCAAAATCATTAAGATATCCCCATAAACTTTTGTATATTTGTTCCAAGTTTCATCCACTTGTCTGTTGATAAATCCATGCATGCTCCATACATTTGTTTCTGGAGCATAATTCCAAAATCATTTATCTCCATGAATTTTATTACATGTATTGGTTCAAATGTGCCTTTTGCTTTTCACAATTCTTCAGTTTCAGTATTTTTAATGTTGGTGTTTCTTTGTCCATCCATCCATCCATTATCTTTTTTTTTGGGAAAAACTCCCAAACCCTGTAAAAAGATACCTATGAAATTTGTTCACTTATTAGACTAGTAACATACATGCGTTATTTGCTATTCACAGTTCTTCAGTTTCTGCTTGTTCATCATCCATCCACTGTTCAAACTTCGATTTCCCTTGTAAAATATGATGCCAATGACTACCCTGTATATTTCATAAATACAAATTTCATATATGTATAAAACAGTCAAGATTCTATTTCCTGAGAGACATTTTTATGGGGTGGGAGATGTTGATGTCGCCAGCTTCTTGGGGTATTTTTTTTATTCCCAAGTATGTAATATTTGAAGGATATAGCTGTCTGTCTGTCCTTAAACATTTTAATTTTAGGAGCATACCACTTAAACCATTAAAGGTATTTAAACCAAACTGGATACACTTGTCAAATAACTTGCATATAGGTGTTCTTTGATACTTAGGTATTTCTATATTTTTTTATGTTATCATGGGAAAAAGTAAAGGATAAGTAACATACACCTGGAGAGTGTTGTACCATAGAATACTGGCATAAGTAGTACACACCTTGAGGGTGTTGTACCATAGCATACTGGCATAACTATTCACCTTGAGAGTGTTGTACAGTAGCATACTGGCATAAGTATACACCTTGAGAGTGTTGTACCATAGCATACTGGCATAAGTATACACCTTGAGAGTGTTGTACCATAGCATACTGGCTTAAGTATACACCTTGAGAGTGTTGTACCATAGCATACTGGCATAAGTATTCATCTTGAGAGTGTTGTACCATAGTATACTGGCATAAGTATACACTTGAGAGTGTTGTACCATAGCATACTGGCATAAGTATACACCGTGAGAGTGTTGTACCATAGCATACTGGCATAAGTATACACCTTGAGAGTGTTGCACCATAGCATACTGGCATAAGTATACACCGTGATAGTGCAGCATAGCATACTGGCATAAGTATACGCCTTGAGAGTGTTGTACCATAGCATACTGGCATAAGTATACACCGTGATAGTGCAGCATAGCATACTGGCATAAGTATACACCGTGATAGTGCAGCATAGGATACTGGCATAAGTATACTCCTTGAGAGCACTGCACTGGCATAAATAGTAGAGCTAGCGGAATAGTGAGAAATTTCTGAAATGCTTTCAAATTTTTGTTCATAAATATATTCCAGTATTTCACCATTACTCCTGTGATGGAGATGAGTCTATAGTCAAACAAGTGCATATCTTTTCTAGAAAGTGAGTGCAAGGACTGGACAACATGAAGGTTTATTGATTATGACCATAATATGTACTATGATTCCATGCAGTCCACAGAGGTGACCTAGGTGGCCAAGTGTTCGAAGGTGCTCGCCTTTACAGATCACTGACATCTCATTTCTGTCCATGTGGGTTCGAGTCTTGGGCTCGTCCAACATAGATATGTGAGAAAGCTTGCCAGTAGCTGCAAATCAGAAAGGGCAGTAACTCTTACACAAATTGTTGGAACACAAAGATTTGTCAGTATGTGCACAGTCAGTTGATAATCATATTAAGTATCAAGTTCCACAATGATCTTTTAAAACACTACAGGACAAGTTGAGTTCACAGGAGCCTGTTTTATGTTACTGCATTTGCATGGCAAAATGGGTAAAACCTTGACTAAAAACTGAGAGCACAGTAATTTATTAATATACACAATTTAAGATGATGATCATAAGATGTATGAAGTTTCATGGCAGTCCATTGAAAACTGAGACTGGTTGCATTCAGATGATTCTGTGATACACTCAGACTCAAGTCAGAAAGAGTAGAAGCACAGTGATTTGTTAATGAGTATCTTCAGTAACAACCAGATTTTGTAATGATCCATTGAGGTCTGTTAGACTAGTTGCAACTCAGAAAGAGCAGTAACTGACAAAATTGCAAGAGTGCATTGTTTGTTGATATGCTGATCTTCATATACAGACTTATTACATGCAAAAAGTTTCACACAAAACTCTCACTAGTTGCATTTACAAAAATCAATCATACACGGCATTTGTCTGCAAGACAAAAAGAGCAGATAACTCAGACAATCACTAGTTGCATTTACAAAAATCAATCATACACGGCATTTGTCTGCAAGACAAAAAGAGCAGATAACTCAGACAAAAATTTGGAGTGTGAAACAATTTGTCACTATGTAGATATTCACATGATGATCATGACATTTTCCAGGTTTGATGGTAATCCAGTAAAATCAGACTGGTTGCATTCACTGGATTTTTGCCATACACTGAATAATGAGCTGCTAGTCAAAATATGGGGAAAAGACCTTTAAAATATTAAGTATACTGATTTGTGAACATGCACATCTTCAGGTGATATCAATCTGTGAAAAATTGGGGAAGAAGAAGATTGCATAATGGATGGAATGAAGGAAGGACAGACATGAAGAATCAAGAGTACTGCACAATAGAGTACTTTTAGTAGGTGTGTTTATATAAGTAGGGATTTGGGGCAGATATGTTACTTCTAAATGACTGTACTAATGCATCAAGATCCAATATATGTCTAAATATTGCATCTAGGCAATTCAAACAATGTCTAAATATTGCATCATCACAATGTAAAGAATGTCTTAATGTTGCATCATTACAATATGAAGAATGTCTAAATATTGCATCTAGGCAATTTAAATCATGTCTGAATATTGCATCATCACAATGTAAAGAATGTCTCATTAAATATTGCATCTAGGCAAGTTAAACAATGTCTTAATATTGCATCTTCACAATATAAAGAATGTCTAAATATTGCATCTACACAATTTAAAGAATGTCTAAATATTGCATCTACACAATATAAAGAATGTCTAAATATTTCATCTACACAATATAAAGAATGTCTAAATATTGCATCTACACAATTTAAAGAATGTCTAAATATTGCATCCACACAATATAAAGAATGTCTAAATATTGCATCTACACAATATAAAGAATGTCTAAATATTTCATCTACACAATATAAAGAATGTCTAAATATTGCATCTACACAATTTAAAGAATGTCTAAATATTGCATCCACACAATATAAAGAATGTCTAAATATTGCATCTACACAATATAAAGAATGTCTAAATATTTCATCTACATAATATAAAGAATGTCTAAATATATTTCATCTACACAATATAAAGAATGTCTAAATATTGCATCTACACAATTTAAAGAATGAAAGGTTGCATCTTGACCAGAACTTCACTTTGTGGTAATATTTAAGTCATTGTGGCCAATTTCGAAAACATAGGAAAAATTGGTTTACTTTCTCAAATACTATTTCTTCATGTTTATGTCTGATAAAAGGACTCCAGATTGGGGTATAGTTTCTATATTTTTATATTGCCTGCATTAGATGCATAATACAGAGATAGTACATCAGCAGTTTAATAACATTTTTGAACTTCTACACAGGGAGAGTACATTATAGGCAATTTGTAGCTAAGACAT
Organism: Megalonaias nervosa; assembly: GCA_016617855.1. Classification (NCBI taxonomy): domain Eukaryota; kingdom Metazoa; phylum Mollusca; class Bivalvia; order Unionida; family Unionidae; genus Megalonaias; species Megalonaias nervosa. The sequence goes on along the minus strand of JAECUM010013519.1, from coordinate 29,355 downwards.
GGTGTTCTGCAGAATATTAAGTTAGCTTTGATCAAACTTTATAGGAATGTTTTTATAGGACATATTTTATTAAAATTGTGTCCAATGTGGATCCTCTAGTAATGGTTTGAATGAAAAAACCAGTTTTCAGCTTCTTTAGAATGATAAAGCCAATATCAATCAAAATTTAAATAAATGTTTGTTAGGGCATGCTTTATCAAAATTGTGTCTGGGATGGTTCCCTAAAAACAGTGTTGCTTCCATTACAGCCATTTAAGATAATTTAATTTTCAACTTCTCAATAATGGCAGAGTAAATTTTGATCTTAGGACATGTTTTTTCAAAATTATGTCCAGGGTAGCTCCCTAGCAAATTGGGTGGCTTCCTTAGCATCCAGGTGGAAAAACTTTTCAGCTTCTTTTCTAGAATGATCGAGCCAATTGGGTGTTCCTGAGGACATGCTTTATCAATTTTTTTTCCAGGGTGGCACTCTTAAGCATTGATGTGGTTTCCATAGCAACCAAGTGGAAAACATTTTTTGGACTTTTTCTTTAAACAGTTGGAGCAATTCTGATCAGACTTGGTAGGACTATTTCCTCAGACTGGCTTCATCCAAACTATGTCCTAGCAATGGTGGGGCTTTCATAGTAACCATTTGTAAAATGTATTTTCAACTTCTTCAACAGAACAGCTGAAACAGTTTTGATTAAACATGGTAGAAACAAGTCTTCTGACATGCTGTAGCAAAACATTTTCAGGGTCGACTTCCCTTGCAATTGTGTATAGCCAGCAGGTAGAATGATTTTTTCTCCAAAACTGCCTTACTGTGTCAGACTAGATGCGATAGCTAAAAGTTCTAACATTCATACAGAACATGTCAGTACCGGTACATCATCAAGTCTAGCTTAAGTTGATGGAAGTTGAAATAGTTAAAGAACATGTCAGAAACCACCGATTTTTAACAAATATCAGGAAATTATCCTTAAATGGTGACTTTGACCCAAGGCATGGGCCTTATTACTACATTTGCCTTTTACTTTAATGTATATTAGGTGAACAATATCAGTCCCACATGGCCCTCTTGTTTATCTTTGATAATTAATATGCAGGCTATGTGCAGATTTACAAGAAATTGTAACAGTTTTTGAGACAGTACCTAGTCGTGAGCAATAAGAATGTGCTTGTAGGTGGTGTTCAGTTCCTTCTATCTCATGTCAACAACAAAGAACAACGAAAGATTTTATATGTCAAGTCCAAATTGAATTCATGGAAAAGTACCTTGTTTTCATAAACATGACATTCTATTTGTTACACACTCACACAAATGTGTAAATTACTGCCACTTTTCATTCAAAAATGTTATCTTAAGACATGCACAGGTATACACCCAGCATGTATGTAAAATGTGTTTGATAAGAATGCTTTGTTTTGTTATAGTGTATGAATGATCTCACTATCCAAGCAACTGGAATGAATCAACAATAAACTTATTTAAGGAATATATAAATTGTTTACATTTATTATTATATTCCTTCTGCCTCTGCCCCCCACCTCCATTTTCAATCAAATTGAGTGATAAAATACTGACAAAACCTCTTGAGAGATCACCTCTTCTACCAACAAATTTTTAGTTTCGCAAGACAGTTGGTCTCACAATAGAGCTCATCATGCCATGTAACAAAATTGATACATGCATTAAGAATCTTCCTTTAAGATTATACACTCGTAGCTTGAATTTGAAGGTGTTGTTATGGAAGTCAGCTGTGATCTGTCTTAAGCTTTAACTTGAGTTAAGAAGTTTTGTGGTTTCTAGCTCTAGTCTTAAGCAACAGATAGTCTCCAAAAGCCAGGGTCTTTCATATGTGGTTTAGCTTATTACATTCTTCTGTGATAGATGGGGGGATAAACTATATTACTCAGTGCCTCTGCATCATTGTCTGATTGATGCATTTAAGGCTGTATTCAAATGCCAGATGTCAGGATATCACAAGCTACTGAATATTAAAGACCAGCCATGATATCATAAACTCGGAGAATGATTTGAAACTGAGTTTTAGCTTTCAGCATTCAAAAGTGGCATTACAAAAGTACAGCCCTTTTGGACTAGCTAACACAAAATAGGCTCAATCTTGGAAGTTCTGTGATCTCCAATCCTGGTTGTAAATACAAGCCATTTCATCAGATGTGAGGGGGCAAAATCTTTGTGTACTAACTCTTTAACCTACTGCCTGATACCTGGAAGTTTTTGTTTCCAGTTTCATACTAACTAGCACAAAAAGAAACTGAATTTTACTTCTTTCATTAAAGTTACTTAAGTACATTTGAATGAACACCTTTCTATATAGTATCTATTTTGGAACAGCAGATGTGAATTAGGCTATTCTGTATATGATTATTATATCCATCTGCGGCATGGATTAAACAGATCAGAAATGATTTCCAGAGGGTTAACAAGCTCAGCCAATCAGATGCAAAATCACCTAATTAGTATGCATGGATCTCACTCATTATGGAACTCATTGACTATATTCCAAGTTGGATCAAATTTGGATTGGAAATGCAGAATGGTAACAAGCTTGGCTGTCAGATTCATTATCACCTCATTATTATGCCTGGATCTTGCTCATTATCAAACTTGTTTGAGACTGTAATGTTATAAGCATATTCAAAATCAGAACTGGATCAGTAATATGGCATCCAGAGTAGTAACAAGGTTAACCAACCAGATGCAAGATCACCTTGTTGATGTGCATTGATCAAACTCCTTATTAATCTCATCAGTAATGGGATTATAGGACTTTTAGATATTGTCCCAATTTTATTAAGTATAAACACAGATAAAGTGACTACAGAAGACTATAAAATATTAATTTTAATATAATTGTATAATGTATTTGTTTCAAAAAATCCTTTAAATGTGGTACAATTAAAGAGGTTTTCCACCAAAAAAAATGTTGTATAAGGTTTAAATTAGTAACACATGCAATAAAAACATGAAGAATACACAGTTTAGTCATATTTTGTGTAACTATAAATTTTGGTAGATAGAAAAATTTCAATTGGAGAATTAATTTGTATTCAGACAAGAGTTTCCATGCTTAATATAGTAATCACTTTTAACTTTTTCTTTCTTTCTTTTTTTTTTTTTTTAACGCCATTTTTCAGCACAAGATAGGCTATACATGGCGGCCAGTATTAATGGTGGAGGAAGAACCCTGGAAAACCCCGGAAAGAACCACCAACCCACGAGAAGCTACTGGCAGGCTTTCTCACGTACCCACGTTAGCCGATCACTTTTAACCACAAAAAGATTACTGTATTTTGAGGAAGATGCAAACCAGTCAACAGTGTCGAGGATCTGGAGGAGCCAAACAAAGCATGTAAGTTGATAGTGATGCTGACTGCCACATTGGCTGACTTTGGAGTAAGAAGCTCAAAAGGCTTAACACACCAGAAAAAGGCATGTCACCATACCTGTTGCTGATGATCCAAAACATTAACAGACTGACAAGCAGACAACTCATAAAGGCTGAGTGTGCCAATGAAATTTGTTCCGCTTTATGGGTCACTGATCATAAGTGAGAAGACTGATGGAGGAGCAGAAGGTTCATAATTCTAAGAGCGCTAGAGAAAGGCATGCCACCATACATGCCAACAACCTCCAGCCAAGAAGAAATAACTGAAGAACACAAGGGGCTCATACAGCAGAGTACACCAGGGTAAGGCATGCTGCCATACCTACTGAGGACTGTCAGTGAAGAAGGCCAACTGAGAAGCCCAAGTCTCGTAAGGCTGAGAATGCTAGAGAAAGGAATGCTACCAAACTAGCAGAGGCCTGTAAGTCTAAAACACTGATGGAGCCAACTGTCAAGTCCTGCGCTACTAAGCACTACACAGGCAGCTTTGATAGTATTGAAGAATGTAAAGGACCAAGGACTATTAAAAATATAGAGCTGAAGTGTCAATAGACAACCCCAACAGAGTGGATGGCACATCAACCCTGCTAGAGCTGGAGCCACAAGAAAGGATGGCTCTGGAAGAAGAGATAAAGGGCACAGGAAGTGTAAAGTTATGGAACCTATGTGCTAGATGAAATGATTCATACCAGAGAGGCAGCTAGTGAAGAGATGAATGACCACAACAGTGGAGTATTGCACAACATGTACATGCACAACATGTATGGCCACGACCCAAAATTTGCCAGTAGGATACTTTAAGTAATTCACAAACGAGGATCCGAACACCGAACCAGACATACAGTGTCCGCCAGAGCGCCATTACAAATTCAATGACTATCTGTTGGCCCCAGAGCAGATGCAAGTACCCCTAAGGTTAATGGGTGAGTACCAGAAGAAATTATTTGAAACGTTCAGTAAAAAGTATATTAGAACATCCAAACTAGTCCCCAACCTAATGACAACAAAGAACTGTTATGCACCAAAAAATGATCCAGAACGAAAATAACGTGTTCAGAGCTCGTTGGCATTTAACCAAGAGTCCTTTATGACCCAAATGTCCTACTAAACACAAAACCCAGAACAACGGCCACAACAGAGTTCGAAAATACCTTCTGTGTACTAATGAACAAGTTATATTTTGTTACAACGATGGGAACTAACAAAGTGTCTACTGAGACCAAAGGGCGATTAAAACGCACTTAGAAGCTAATAGCCGAATCAGTGTACGACAGCAGTCACGTGTTTGAAGGAGAAAACATGATAGACTTTCACAGATAAAGACGCCGGTACATCTAAACCCACTCACATAAACAGGCATGGTAGTCCTAGAGCTGGCCAAACATGTCAAAAATATACTACGATGCACTACAACCAAAGTTAGGACCATCCATGCGCTTGCTATACACCGACATGGACAGTCTATTGTTGGACATAAAAGGACAGATTTAACAACATACCTGATGGACATATCATCGCACCTGGATATGAGCGATTATCCAAAAAAATAGCCAGCTATACAGCGGTACAAACAAGAAGGTTATGGGAAAGTTTAAGGACGAGTCTAATGGCGTGTCCATAACCCACTTTGATGGCCTACGACACAATACATATGTCCATATACACCAAAAACAACCCGAGGGTATATGTTATAATGTGATCAATAACGGGAAAAAATATGACATGGTTGATGAAGAGCTGATGAAAAGCGTAGGGATTATATATACTATGACCACCATACGCAGCGTTAGAGAATGACTAGGAGTATACATAGTGCGCAAAATAAACCTGTCACTTTTGGAAATAAATAAAATGGATTGCGTCGGTGGGAACAAGTACGTTGTCATATGGATACAAAGACAGACTGCAACCCGAGTTTATGATGCCATAACTGGTTCACATGCTGGATCCACGGTTCTCAGACCCTATAACCGTATGCGAGTCTCAACATGCCGAGATGCAGCAAGGTTTCAAGGAGAGGGGGCCAATAACCTGGACAGTACCACTCCACATGGCGCTAATTGGGTCTTTAAGGATAGGATTTTCAGGGAGTGGACGGCAATAACTTGGATTGTACCGCTCCACAAACAGCTGATTCGTATTTGCACCAAGGACAGGAGAAGGTCACCACATTGCTGGAAAGAAAGCCAATAGCCTGGACTGTACAGCTTCACAAACCACTAGTATGGATCTCCAAGGAGAGGAGCGCCATGGCATAGGAGATGAAGTTCATAACCTGGACCGTGCTGATCTACAAATTGTTGGTTTGAATCTAAGATACCGCATTTAAACCTGCGGAGTCTGAGTATCACTAGGAATGAACATGAGTTCTACAACCCCCTATTAGGAGGGTTAGCACCAAGGCGAAGAGCGCTGTTTAGCGGTGGCTTTGGGGAGGAGCTGGGTTTTGAACGACGATATCGCTTGCCTGTTGTATCACCAGCTAGATAATAAACAAAGGTCTGTCCATCCCTGAAGAAATATACCAGTTGAAAACCACAGGGGTTCGTATCGTTGCTTACAATTTACCTGTCATACATGTACTATATAATAACTACAAGGGAGGACACTTCTCTCCTTTCCCGCGCGACCTATTTAAGAATAAATGCTGATATTTCAAGCTACATTTCGCGTAGCGTAATAAATTTGGTACCTATGTTTAGCTCAGACATTCGACTTTGTACGCGTATGCAAAGTTTGGCTTACTGTAATACCTTTAAGGAGTGCCAGACCATTTTCCCACGCTACTGCTCGACATGGCCATGATCGCGCCCGCTTAATATGCAAGAACAACCCGCTGAATGAAATACTGCCTTCTCATTGGCCAACTGAAAATAACTTATAAATAAATGCGGACGTCATTTTCTTTTAACCAATGAGAGGACAGTATTCCATTCAGCTGGGTTTTACTTGCATATTAAGCGGGCGCGATCAGGGCCATGTCGAACAGTAGCGTGGGAAAATTCTCTGGCATTCCTTAAAGGTATGGTATTAAGTCAAACTTTGGATAGGGATACACAGTCGAATGCCTGAGCTAAATATGGGTACCAAATTTATTAAGCTTTGCAAAGCACAGCTTAAAATATCAGCGTTTATTCTTAAATTGGTCGCGCGGGAAAGGAGAGAAGTGTCATCCCTTGTAGTTATTATATAGTACATGTATGACAGGTAAATTGTAACCAACGATACGAGCTCCTGTGTTGAAAACAATATAACGTCGGCCAACCAGATGCGATCAGTAGTGCGTTTTTGTCGATCCTAATCTTGTTGAATGTGTTTTTCGTCCTTTAACGATTTAAGCCTGGCAACACAAGCTTGAGGCACCGAGGGTTCATCCATTATCACTTCAGAATAGACAGCTTTACTAGAGCGATCACCAATGAGCCTGGTTGTTCCACCATTTTAGACTTAATAACAAAGAAGAGACGAGTAACCCACGCCGTACTGCATACAGGATCTGCGTGCCATGATGCAGCAAGTTAAACAGCGTACTGGTAACCAGTCTTTCAGCAAGCGTATGAGTAAACCGTTGGACCAAGCCTTGAGCCCTATAAACAAAGGACCTGCAAATCCTAACTGTAAGAGAGGTCAAAAGCCTGGTAACGTCGCATATGAACTCGTGACCCGAGTTCACCTAAAGCAGTTTTGTCCGGGCAAGGGGACCATATCCGTAAGTACGGGTTAAAGTATTGGCGACGGATGCAGCCGTCTTAGAGTCTAGAGACCCTACGTCATTGTACCTACCAGTAGTATCAGCAACAGAAATAGCATACTTACAGATAATTCAATACTAACCAACGACGAATCTCATGAGGAAAAAGGTGTACCTCGCTAGGTGTTTCAGCGCCTTAGAAAGGTAGGGGTACATCGCGTGGCGCAGGCAGGTATATTTGCCACAGCGCCAGCCTTTTTAGCTACTACATCAGATGTAATTCTGGCTCTGCTAACGACGCCGAAGCCTTTTCAATAGCCATGAGGACTGTAATTGATTCCGACATGCAACGATTATCTAAATTTAGTTTATATTGATCGCTTATCTTTTGTCCATGGTTGTAAGTTGTAAACAACATGTTAGAAATCTAAAGTTTGTCCATGATCGTAAGTTATGGACAACACGTGTACTTATCAAGAGTTCAAGGTCAGCATAGGTCTTTCCATTAGAAATCTTCACATTTTATAATGTTATATGACATGTGAAAATTTGTAAATATTTGGATTTGGTAAACAAATAATTCATTCCTGTTGCAGGTCAAACTTGCTAATATAAAGACTGTAAACGACCTCTGGAATGCGATCAATGGGGCAGTATGGGCTTATGCCCTTAAATAATATAACGATGGATTTTAAGATCTTGGCCTTGGTTCGGTGCCTGAGAACACTGGTGTTAAAGGATGGGTAGCCTAAGTATATATTGGTTTTTACCTTTCTGGCTAAATCGGGTTGGTTAAAGACGTCAAATTCAAGGGAAATACCTCGAATAAAGTAAGAAGCCGTTGCGGTGATGGTAATTAGCACATGTTCATAGTCCTTAAACATCAGCTCATAGTTCAGCCTATCTGCCAGGCCGGACTGCCAAAACAGCAGGTGGTCAGTTAAGAGTTCAAAGTCCGGAGGAATATAATATTGATCACAATCGGCATCTAATATGGCACATGATATGGTTGAGTCTTTTACGCCCTTTAGGATCTACATCTCAACAATACAATGTTTGTCGCTTGTACCCCCTCTACAGGCGGAGTTTTCCCTTCTTTATGGGCGAAACTAATTGTTTTAATAGCATCCCCAGACATCAGCGTCTTCGGTGCAGGCTACTTCATTGCCTTCAAGCTTGGCTGTTATATATTTTTTTATTAGGGCTCGATCTAGGTTGTTAACTACGTACATATATTTATCCACAATTGTTCCAGTGTATGTGGAAAACATAAATGCCAGGCCAGCTGTTTCTTTGATAATTATGTTGTTTTTGCCAAGTGATGGAAACCTTACAAGCAGTATTTGATTTTAATCCATTGTGCTGGGGTTGTTTGTAGCCATGATTTTAACACGTGTGCCAGTTATACCAAGTGTGATGCACATTGACCAGTTAGGATCGAGCTTGTATCCATATTGAGACAGGTTTGCATTTATATAATTGTGTGTGCATAAAATAATTGTGGATGGTGCAATTCAGTTTCATGGCTTTTCGGGTGAAAAGCCTACTAGCTGAATACTGACTTGATTTTTCTAGTTTGACTTTAGTAGCAATGGAGTAGATACGACAAAAGAGGGTTGATATATTCTTTTAGGGAGAATGAGATAGATAGGTATGTTCCCCTGGGAGAGCGAATTTGAGCACTTTCTCAAAACCAGGATGTTACCATCGTCAGTATTTTAACCAAGCTAAAGTTTTTCGTAAGCACTATAATTTTAGTGGTCAGAAACACCATCAGCTGAATGGTCAACTTGGAGCAACACCGGACCTCCTCTGGTTCCAAGTCATGGCCTAACTTTGGAGTATGTGAGTAACTCAATAAGACACTGAAGAAAATATCCAACATGCTCAAAAAGCTGGTTGTAAAGGCGGGGTTCGCTCTTCCAGGTATTATAAAAGGGATCATATCCTTTTTGCTAAGGACTAATGGAACCGACGTTGGATGGATGGATGGAAACCGTTATAGTCGCTGTAGTCGTTGTTATACTTGCAGTTATTTGGTGGGTTTTATCGTGGTGGCTGAACGTGAGATCTCCAGGATGTAGTCCTAGTTTCCTCTGACCCTTGCCACCCCATTTTTGATATTTGGAAATTTATGTTGGGGTGCAGGGTCAGAGTCCATTCCCTATCGAAAAGTTGGTGTCGGCATAGGGTAGCCGCTTACTAACCGGCCTAGCAAACTTTAACGACCTTTCATCGAGATATACCTGCATGAAATCTATAGGAATATGATTTATTTTCTCAGAAATAGCGAGTGTAGCATTCGTTATATCTTTAATCCGCTGAGAGACGAGATGCAACTATAGCGTTGATGAAATTTGACCTGGAACTCATTTGCATTCCGAGTCACATGACTAAACAAATCTCGCAACATACATGTCAATGACATCAGAGGTCCAATAGTCACGTGATATCAACAATAAACCATTTCGCAAGTTGTTGTACATAGAATTCGAAAATATTAATTAAAAGTCACGTAATACTTGTACATAAATATAATGCACACTTAGTTCTCAACATATTTATTCCGGGAACAACGACTAGAAACCTGTCGGTATCGCAGCAAGGTGGAGAAAACCAGATTCGTCAAGTATGAGCACGTGTCAGCGATGTATTTTGTTGGTATCACGTGACTACCGCGTTGATCTGCGCTCTCCGCTTGTTGAATCTGTTTTGTTTTTTCAAGCTTCGGCAACATTTACAGATTTCTGGTCTTTGTTTCCAGAATAAATATTTTTAGAAGTTTATGTTCTTTTATTTTTCTATATATATTACGTGACTTTCATTTATGTGTTCGATTTGTTTTCCTACAGCAACATTAGCAATAGTTAAATGTTGATATCACGTGACTATTTGGCCTCTGAAGTCATTGACATGTGGGTCGCGAGATTTGTGTAGTCATGTGACTCGGAATGCAAATGAGTTCCAGGTCAAATTTCATCAACGCTGTAGTTTCGGCTTGTCTGTCAGTGGATTAAAGATATAACGAATGCTATACTCGCAATATCTGAGAAAATAAATCATATTCCTATCGATTTCATGCAGGTATATCTCGATGAAAGGTCGTTAAAATTTGCTAGGCCGGTTAGTAAGCGGCTACCTTATGCCGACACCAAATGGTGTCGGCGAATTCCAACTTTTCGATAGGGAATGGACTCTGACCCTACACCCCAAAATGTCCAAATATCAAAAATGGGGTGGCAAGAATCAGAGGAAACTTGGACTATTCAGGATCATACCGGCCTGCCACGTCTATACTTATCACGGCGGCAGAGACTGTCCTAGTTTGGTGGTAGGCTTGCATAACACATATTTCCTTTTTTCTATAATACATCTTTGAAAGAATCCTTTAATTCTAAATTACTATGCCTAATTTGCTTGAATTATTTATCATAATTATTGTGAACGGAAATATTTTAATTATTGTGACCTTTCATAACACTATATAGAGATTCTGAAAACTTTTTGTTCAAAATGGCAATGATTCAAATGCAAATGGTTATCGTCATTTCTCTCTTCATTATATTCTGGCAATGAAAACTTTAAATAAAAATTTTTATTAACCACTCTAATAATAAAAATATCTGATTTGGAGAAAAAATAAACTTTCTGCATATAATTTTTTGCTCAAAATTAGAAATCAGCATGTGAAAAGAAAACATAAAATATACATCTTTTAAAAAAATGATTCCTATTATTTAAAGCTATTTTACCTAAAACTTAATGCAAACAATTGTTTAGTTAACTATTTAAGGTAAAAAGCAAAGTCAAAACTTTCCTACTGCATAGTAATTTGTGTAGCAAACTGGAAAACTGGCATGAGAAATGAAGCATTGACTATTGTTAGTTTCCAATTTTCTTAAATTAATGAGTCAGTAGAATCTGGAACTTTAAAAGATATTGTCATTATTTACCTTAAATTGTACATTTTTATTTTAAAATTTTCCTAATTGTTAAAACTGTAAATCTGTAAAATGGAATTTCAGCATACTAAATTGAATGTCTGTAATTAGTAGATACATTTATTGGTCACACAGCAGACTTAGATTCAAACAATAATGAAAATATTATTTAAATTTCATATCACAAACTGGTTCTACCTTTCACAAATATAATTCCATTTTGTATGCTGAAATCCATTTAGAATAATCTTCTTGGATGCTGTCAATCTTTGTTATTTTACTTTTATGTATCATGTGATATGCATAACACATTTATATCATGTTATTGTTGATCCGTGCTATAAATCCTTTAAACAGCTCTGAACAATTTACCCTGATTTAAATAATTTACCCTGTGACCTTGACATTTCATTTCCCGGATCCCTCATTACTAGGGGTATGCCATGTACAATGCTGAATCTGGTTAAAAACTAATGCATATCTATCAACACATCCTTTAAAAATTTTTCTCCCCAATATTATAAGAAACTAGCTCCTGTACAGTGGCCTTTGACTTTCAAATCAGTAATGATATTTATATTCCACAGTAAACATCATAACATCACAACTTTGTGTAACATCATTCCACACATGGCAATAAGATGGTACCACAAGGAAAAAATGTAAACCATTTACCACAAACAACTGCACCTGTGATCTTAGCCTCCAATCTCCTTGGCTGTTAGTCTCTAGGAATATTCCTCCCTGATTCGCACCCACCCACCCACCCCTGATGCATTTGTGGGCAAAGTCTGATGAAAATTTTAACCAAGAATTGATGACAGACACTGTAACTGCTATGTGTTGCATTTTATAACACAAGTCACAGGCAAGGCAAAAATGTACAGAGTTATAAAATTATATCTCAATGATTCTAACCTAACATGATCTTGAGGATTCTAATATAATGAAATGAGTTTCATTACCCAACACAAAAGAGCTACCTAACACATGATCTTAATGATTTTAATGTTGTGAATAAAATTCCATTACCTAAACACATGAAAGTTTTCATTATCTAACACATGAGTTTTCATTACCTAACATGAGAGTTTCATTACCAAACATGTTTCATTACTTAACACAAGAGTGTTTCATTACCTGACACACGAGTTTCATTACTTAACACATGAGGTTCATTACCTAACACATGAAAGGTTTCATTACCTAACACATGAGTTTCATTAACACACCCGAGTTTTCATTATCTAACACATGAAAGTTTCATTACCCAACATGAGTTTCTTTACCTAACACATGCATGTCATTATCTAATACAAGAGAGTTTTGTTACCTAACACACGAGATTCTTTACCTAACAAATTAATTTTTATTACCCGAGTTTTTTTCCTAACACAAGAGTGTTTTGTTACCTAACATATGAGAGTTTCATTACCTAACACATGCATTTCATTACCTAACACATGAGTTTCATTACTTAACACAAGTGTTTCATTACCTAACACAAGAGTTCCTTTACCAAATGCAAGAGTGTTTCATTACCTAAGAGTTTTCATTATCTAACATGAAAGTTTCATTACATAATACATGAGAGCTTCATTACCTAACACAAACGAGTTTCATTACATAACACATGAGTTTTCATTTTAACATGTGAGTTTCACTATGTAACACATGAGTTTCATTACCTTACACAAGATTGTTTCATTACCTAACACAACAGAGAGAGTTACACTACCTTACACATGAGAATTTTCTTTACCTAACACATGAGTCTTCATTACCTAACACATGAGAGTTTCATTACCTAAGACATGATAGTTTCATTACCTAACATGAGTTTTCATTACCTAACACATGATAGTTTAATTACCTAAGACATGAAAGTTTCATTACCTAAGACATGATAGTTTCATTACCTAACACGAGTTTTCATTACCTAACACATGATAGTTTAATTACCTAACACATGAAAGTTTCATTACCTAAGACATGATAGTTTCATTACCTAAGACATGAGAGTTTTCATTACCTAACAAATGATGGTTTCATTACCCAACACATGAGAGTTTCATTACCTTTCACATACGCCTTTTTTGTTGTTGCCGCCTTTTATTTAGCAAAGTTAGAAACTTTAGTACTGAGATACATCTAGATTGTCGACAAAATATGAATAGTACATGTTATGTACAGTTGGATACCAACATAAAAGTTTTCCTAATATCAAACTTCAACCAAGGCAGGATCTATGAAAATAATGAAATATTATACATTTATTGAAGGTTTATGGTGCTTTCTTCTTGAATACTGGAATTATTATAAAAACTTTAATAAAGGAGACAAGCATTTTATTGTTGACTATAGCAAATAAAATGTAACAGTTTCATATGAATTTACCACAGCAACAATGAGTACAAGAGTCTAACATACTTTCATTTAGATCAGTAAATTTCAGACACTGACCATTCATTTGTGTATGGTCCATCACTAACTTCTGAGACAAAAATGAACATTAAGCTAACAATATGAATACAAACAGATCTTCATACATATCATTTATTAAATTTCTGTGTAATTTTTTCAAAAGAATATACCATTCTGAGTATATCTATATAATATTATTAAAATAAAACAATGAAAACAAAAATATAATGACAAAACTTGAACAGATAATGTACCGGGTAAGTAAATTTGTTAATTTTAATTGCAGAATACTCTGCACATATAAGGAAAAAGTAAGTTTTTGCCAGCCAACTTCTAGACTTCCAGTGACACATTCTCCTCACACCTGCCACCACCAACTTAAAAAATCATGAACTTTTCAACTTCTAACTGGCTGCATTAGGGAAGTTGCACTGCAACAATTATTAAATAACATTTTCTTAAAGTACAGATTTGATGAAAAAAGTTATAACGAGAATTTGTGTCATGCTGTTTTGCCACATGCATAATCCAAACTCTTTACAATGTTGCGATGGCAAGAAAATCAGGTCACAATGATCTGTTTTTGCCTGTAGTGAATTGTACTTTCGAGATGAATATATCCATCAACTTTCATGTCTGTATCTACAACAATGTCCAAGAAACTGAACCAAATGCAAAAACTTTTTATATAATTAATGGTTCACAAAAAGTAGGTCACTGTGACCTACTTTTGCATGTGGTGACTAGTACTCATCAAGAAGAATATATCAATTATGTTTCATGACTACAAATAACAGTGTAAGAACTGAGCTAAATATAAAATCATAATATAATCACTGGAGTGTGAAAAGTAGGTCACTGTTGCTTAATTTTTCCCCAAGGTAAATAGTGTCCTCAAAGATGACTATACCAATCAAGTTTCATGACTGCACATAACAACAGTATCAGAGAGACTGCACTAAATACAAAAGTTTATTTTACAACTACACCAATGACAATGTCAGAAAAGTGATCCCTATGTCCAACCTTTGTGCTAAAGGCAAGATAACAACAACAGTAAAAACCCAAGCCAACTTGGGCCTCATGTAGTCCACCTGAGCAAAATTGGCTCAGACATAGTTCTGGAGTGGTAACATGCTCAGCTAATCACATTTAAGATCACTTCATTATTGTGTGTAGATCCTGCACATATCTGAAACCATACAAGATCTTAATATTCATACTGATGGACAGAAAATGCATGACTGACACTGGGCTACTCTAAGATTATGAGACAGTTCATATATCTATCAAGTTTGAAAAATTTCAGATAAAAAAGATACAGCTTCCAGTGATAATAAGCTCAGCCAATCAGATACAAGATCACCTCAATAATACTTGTATTTCAATCATTATCACAATAAAATCTCAATCATTATCAAACTTATCCAAGAGCTTAATGATATAAGTATATGTTCCAAGTCTGAGCAAAATGAGATCAGAAATATGACCTCCAGAGTGGTAATAAGGTCAGTTACCACAAGCAAGATCACCTCATTAATATGCATATATCTTGCTGATTATGAAACTTGTCTGAGAACCTAATGATATAAGTACATATTCCAGTGTTTGCTCAAAATCAGATCAGAAATATGGCCTCCAGAGTGGTAATAAGATCAGTCAATGACACACAAAATCTCATTTATTATGGGTTGATCTCACTCATTACTGAACATGTAAAACATCAGAAGATATAAGCCCACATTCCAAGTTTGTTGTTGAAAATTGGATCAGGAATCTGAACTCCAGAGTGGTAAGATACAAATGATGACAGACAGAAAATGCATGACTGACATTGGGCTAAACCACAAGTGTACTTAACATTAGCACTGTACTATATATGTAAGGCTTTGTCTCTGTGACACTCTAAGATTCTGAGACAGCTACACTGTTCTTGATCCTACTTTCTTTTGGACATGGAATTTCAGCATAGGACATTATTCCAAATTATACAGGTATTATTAAATACAAAATTATTTCTATTTTCCATAATTTAAGTTTGTGCATTTCATGGAATGCCTTAAAGGTCAAATTTTGTCATGCAAGCATGACTGCTGTACCATGACCTTCTTTTTGCTAGTAAACACTTATCACATAAAAAGTATACTCTTACTATACAAGGTTATCACATTAATTTTAAACTTTCATATGTATAAAGTACTGTTTTTACAAAAACAATTTTCTGGAATAAAAAGTACATTCCATGCTTCTCAGAACAATTAAATTTTGTACACTTCTTTAATAGTATTGCAATATCACCATAAAACTATATATGCACCGGTACTATTATGTACCATATATGACTATAAGAAAGTTTCCATTTCTTAAATTTTGATGAGTTTTATTGTAAACTAAATCTCTGAACAGATGTTCCAGGCCATGGCAGTGAGTTTCAAACATTTATTTTCCATTTTATTTTAACAAATGATTGCATTTTTGGAAAATATGCATACATTATCGTGCTATCTTTAATAAGCTGTTTGGAGAAGGCTGTGAAAAGTACAAACCTTAAAATTTTGAAAGGTCAATTGATAATTGGCCCCAACATGTACAAACTGTCACCATTTGTCTACATATTTTAATACTTGCACATATTTATATTTTTCTTTCAAAAGAATCAACCATTTCAAATGCCTATCCCTCCTGGTTATTACTCATCAAATCTCAACAGTTCCAGAGCCTGTTCAAAACTTGTCATTTACAACAGAAGTCCACAGGATTTTTACAAGTGGAAACTTCTTTATGGGCAAATACAGTACACTGCATTTAAACATAAAGCAAAATTACATTAACAAACATTTCCAAAAAAGGACAAGAACAACTATACCAACATAGTATCCTCTAATGATATACATTTATGTAGCTGTATTTCTATTACAATTTACTTCATCAATTATCATCATTATCAATCTATATGAAGAAAAATATGAATCTGTATGGAGTAGGATGGATATCATTACTTCAATCTGACAAGGGAGACAACCTAACAAACGAAGTCCACCCAAACCTTATGATGTGTTGACAATATTCTTTCCTTTTGTCCCTTGTAATGTAAGGGTGACAATGAAAGCAAAATCTTCACCATGATCATATATAAAGCACTGAATGGGGAAGGATATAAAGTTCCGAGGGAATCAACAGACCTAATCTAAGGAGAGCACAGACAAGGTTTCTAACAACCAGTTCAGATCGCCCTGTATTATGAATTCAGCAAATAAATAAATAAATAATTAAAATTAAACAAAATAAATTTTGTCCAGTACTTTTTGTGTAGTGAACCATAATTTACTAAACCTCTTTGACCATTTAGGTAACTTCATGTTTAATTCCACTAATATCCATTTCCACTGAGAATGGAATGAATTTTCCAAGACAGCTCCAATTTGTGAGTTTAACTATCAAGTTGGTTTTGAGGTTTCTTAATATTTTAAAAAGTTTGCAATAAAACTGCAAAATATAACTGAACCTGTAGTCATTTATAAAACTGTGTTTAAAGATTAACAGATCAATTACTAGAATTGTCTGACAAACCTAATGCAAACAAAATTAAAGAAAACCAAAGATACTGATGGTTCTAATAACATGTAGATTATTTCTAAAGTGATATGCATGATTGCATGTTACTCTGAAGTAATAGGACCAACTAAGAGCATGTGTTTCAGTTGTTGCACTGTCAACAAGTCTAAGAAATATACTAAAACAATTAATTCTATTAATTACATGATCCAGATGTAACTTTTCACATTAGACCCCTTTTATGTTGAGCTCCATTTTTATTTTGGAAAGAAAACTACATAACATTTAGGTTAATCTAGTAAGTGGACAGATGGTTGGATTTACCACAGACCAGCAAATGGATGTCAAACTTGTTGCTATGTTGAGCTTCAACCAAGACAAGCTGGAAAATAAATGCAGTAAAAGCTACCAGAACCGTATATACTTGCATATAAGATGGATCAAACTCCAAACTGCAAAGACCCCAATCTAAAGACATAAAAGGTGCAGGCAGATCTGGGTGTAAGCAGTTTGTGTTAAGTAATCAGTAGCACAAACAACCCCTGACCTGCTGGCACACTATGCGATGACAAATCAGAGTCTATGTTGTTTTGAAGTTGGACCTGACTTATAAGTGAGTACAGATGGTAATTATTTCTTCAGTTTTGCATTGATTAAATATTTGGGATAAGATGGCTGTTCTTCTTTCCACCATTTTAACAATTTCCAACAATTACAACTGCAATTGAAAAGTAAGAAAGATTTACACAGCTGTGTAAGAAAATTATTTTTCAGAAATAAAATACAAATATTCAGATGTTGGTAGGTATATAAACAGCATATCTTTTATCAGTACAGTATATAAAACTGTATCTAATTTATCAGTACATTAAATAAAACAGTACATCTTTTACTACTACAATAAAACCTGTCTTGAAAGACCACTGCTATGTGAGACCACCTGTCTTGAGAGACCACACTCTTAATGCACAATTTATTGATTATATAGGATTGTGACCTGTTATGGGAGACCACCTGTCTTGAGAGACCATAATTTTTTGGCAAAAGAGGTGGTCTTTCAAGACAGGTTCTACTGTACTACTACTACTTAAGTCAAAATTATATCATACTTAAATTTCAGATGCCATCAAACCACACTAATAATGAGGTATCCTCATCTTTATGTTTAAAAGTATACATCATTTCAACTTTTACAAATTAGAAGTGCAAAAACATTTTCATCTAACAAGTGCAAAAGATGTATAAGATTGTCTTCTGCAAAGAATAACCATTTAGGGATGCCATTGATACTAGTTTAACTGCTGCATTCCTTCAAAAACTTTCAAAAATTGATTCAATGACATGATTTTGTGACTATACCAAAAAAGTCATGAAAAAATACTTTAAACAATGGTGCACTGCAGTCATGAAAAAATGGTGGATCCGAATGGGGGCCTAATATGTTGGGGCAAAAGATTTAGTATTTAAATATGGTAGTGCGTTTACCAGTATATTTTTCATCATACACTCTCATGATGATGTCAACCACTGGTGACAAGGTCATGGTGGCCCATGCAATTGTACAAGGCCTACCCATAATTGGGGTTTGGCCAAGCAAAGGTTAGAGAGCACATGCTCTCCCTGACCAAATCTTGCTAAAATCAGTACCACACCTACAAGCTTTTCTCTCTTTTGCAGTGTAACAGACTAGAGACAATTGCTGCAGTGTTACAGACCCAATCAAAAGTCGAGACAATTACTGCAGTGTAACAGACCCAATCATAACTTGAGGCAATTACTGCAGTGTAACAGATCCAACCAAACTCGAGACAATTAATGAAGCAGTGTAAACAGACCCAATCAAAACTCGAGACAATTACTGCAGTGTAACAGACCCAATCAACTTGAGACAATTATTGAAGCAGTGTATACAGACCCAATCAAAACTATACAATTACTGCAGTGTAGCAGATCCAATCATAACTCAAGAAAATTAGTTGAACAATTTACATGTCTAGGGAAGGCAAGCCTCTATGTCAATGACAACATCACTGAGTGTACATAATACTATTTGAAAACCACAGCACAAGAGTTTCTTTAAATCTATTGACACCAAAATGGATATCTTGGTGGATTTGGTGATAGGACTAAAATTTTACAGTCTGGCACTGCAAAGACTATGTGTAAAAGTTACAAAGAGATTTTGGAAGGATTGCAGCTTCCATCAGTCCATCAGTGCAGGTCAGTCCATCCAAATAACCAAATTTACTATCATTTACATTACTACACATATACTAACTCAATTCTACCTCAGGATCAAGGCTTTTAAGTAAAAAAGATGCTGACCATAGCTGCCTGCGTGTAAAACCAGCCCCTGAGTTATATTCCAAATCTGAAGAGGGTGGGATAAAATTGTACTGAAATAATAGGAATGTAAACAAGTTAAATGCTCAGACTAATTTAGGATGTGGATGGATGGACAGGTACATGGATTCCAAAGTGATCATTATGTAGATTTTCCTTTAAGGCACACTCAATAAAACAAAAATTAAACACTTTGGCTGGAAAAAAACCCAAATATGTATAGAAAATATGTAGAGCAATTCAAGCAGCCTAGTACAAGTTGCCACTATACCATATTTACTATTCCATTAACTCTTTCAGCCAATCATAATTTGTTATTAAAAAAATGCACAACTTCAATTAATTCCTTTTTGAACAAAACTTGGATGCTGAAAGTATCATGTATTAAATTTACTGAAAATAATAACTGATGCAGACAGTCCAAATTTGTTTAGGATGACAAAAACTGACTGACAGAGAAAATGGCCTGGAGATCTTACATCTTTTTAGTCCCAGTTTGTGCTTAAAATTGTGTTGTTGTTGTTGTTGTGGGGTTTAATGCCATTTTTCAGCACAAGATAGGCTATACATGGCAGCCAGTATTAATGGTGGAGGAAGAACCCTGGAATAGCCCGGAAAGGACCACCGACCCACGAGAAGCCTTGAGATTGTGTAAGCCAATCAAAAATGAATTTGCTTTTCAAAGGTGTTTCCTTCTTTACCACCAGTGCAAACCATCCTAAAAGACTGGTCTGGATCTGTGATTTAGAACTAATGTTATTATATGCTCATTTTTTTTCTCTGCTAACTTTACATATTCAGAATCGTTCAATATTTTACGATATTGCATTCGCGCGCTCAATTCATATTGCATTCACACAAACAAAGGAACTACTTTCTATTGTAAACAAACAATTTGTTTCTGAATGAACTATAAAGCAGATGTTTCGTGGACTGCCACATACCAGCTGCTTTGGCACATTCTGCATTAACTTTATTGATACAATGTTTCAGATTTAGGCTAGCTATAGACGCCAGACAGGGTCCTTACAAATAAGACGCAAGTGACAAGGCATAAACTGTCTTAATAAGAATGGCAAAAAATATATTTAACAGTTTTACATCCTGAATTTCCTCAAAATGTACTTTCTTAGTTCTGCAAATCCAAATTACATGAGCCATGTCATGGTTTCTCAAGCTTGATTACACATTTCGAAACTCCACCGTAATTTCAACTATATTCCAAGTGCAATTACATTCTCCTTACTGCACTCAAAATTGAAATAAACGTTAAATTCCATAGCATCTTTTCGATAATTGCAACTGAAAGACTTCATATTTTCCCCACATTATGATTTGAAACATTCAATTACAGAAGAGAAACACACTTGCAGATGTCAACATGCTTCTCCCTCGCTGCTTCAATCCGATGTATATTTCATGTAGAATTGGCACAAACGCTGCTGGAATCCGATGTACTTCATGTAGATAAATCCAGTCCATAATCACGAAATTTCGTCGAATCGACAAAAATACCAAAATCTATTCAATCCAGATCAAATGGAAGTTGTTGCAATGTGCATTCATTCACAATATGACTCCAAATTTCAATTTTAAGTAGCCCAAAACGCCATTCTCTTTCGAAACTTATGTCCAGCACGTGACCAAGTTCAAATTTATCTGGGCGGAGTTACGTGCGCATTAATAATGCTGTTGTGTAATGATGAATCTACACTTGTGCATTTAGTTTGGAATACAGCATACATTTAGTTACTTTGTTTCTTGTAGTGTATTTTTGTTTATATATTTAAACCTTGGGTAGAATAAGAAAATGAGCATATAATAAAAAGGTTACTACATTTGTATGGGAAAATATGAACTCGTTTTGTCGGATGGATATACTGCACTCCCAAGGTTGTGCAGTATACCCATCTGAAATATTTGTTCATATTTTTCCCACACAAAAGCAGTAACCTATAATTATTGTGCAGAAATAATTTTTTCTTTCAGTCACAATGACCTTTAATCTCTGAATCAATTGATCTTATGACAGACATGTAAATCCATGGAACATAATAATTTGAAAATCAAGAGTCAATACCAGAGAATGGAAATTATGTAAGATGGGATCTCTTTAAAGTATTAAGGATATTTCTCAGTACAGGGAAAAAAAATGACAACTGGTGGTTAAGTGGTTGGCATGCGAAGCTCACAATCAGCAGTATGCAAGTTCAAATCTGCTCAGACCAACCCAAGTTGGCTGCCTCCGTGTTTCTTTGGGCAAGGCACTCCTCCAACTGGTTTTGCTCTAAATAGTCTTGCATGTGATAATGTGCCAATAAATACTAATCCATCAGTTCGCCAATTAAAAATTTTCTTCAATGTCATCTGACAGGGTATTGTAAAACCAAGCAGTAATTGTCCACATTTTCTGAATTGCATTATATTTTCTTTCACGACATAAAGCTTCTAAGGCAGTTGATCTTTCAGATGATAAACTTAATTCCAGAGGAGGTGTAGAAAATGGTGTGTCATTCAACTGTACATGTATAATCAAAATAAACTTTGACATATAAGATCTATGATCGCAGGTAAATTATTTTATAGCAGCATGGTTTCCAAATATTTTCTGCTGCAACCCTAAATTTGCCACCAACAGGACCTGACAACCCTCAGGCTTATGATATGATTAAAAATTTTCTTCTCATGACCCTTTGCAACCCTAATGAGGACACCCTACTATCTGAGGTTGAGAACTGCTGATATTGAAGAATACCTGAAATATATATGAACACACTTCGTTATCTTATGAACACTTCTGATGGAATTCTAATGGAATGTACACACTCTGAATGCAAATGGTTCAATTACTGTATTAATTACTATATTTATAGACAAATGATAATTTCAGAAAACTAAACAGATTAACAAAAGCTATCCATTTATACAAGAATGTATTTAAAAGAAAAAACTACAGTGTGACCCTGCTATAGCACACTCCATTATAACATGAATTTGGATATAACACGATCGTGGTGTGGCTCCCAAAATTTCATAGACACGTATTTTTCTCATACATGAAAAACAAAATTCTTTCTCAAAAGCATGAAAAATAAGGTGTAAAAAGATTAGTCTCATTTTGGGGAAGAGATTGCATATGAATTCTAATATAAGACAATCATGGTGTGGCTTCTGAAATTTCATACATATGTAGTTTTCTCGTACATGAAAAAGTTTTTTCTTCTTAAAAGTACAAAAAATAACAAAAAGTTTATTCAGAGATCACACTGGGCTTTGCCAATGACACAAATTGCTAATTTTTTATTCCTTATTGGTGACAAAATATATCATCTGGTGAGTTTTGTTTGCAACATTGTTGGCTGTTTAAACTTGTATATACAATCTTGGGTTTGGAGTGGAAATATTCAGAGGCACCATGAAAGGAAGCTGCAAACTTGATGTAAAATGCACTGGAATTTATCTACTGTTACATAAACAAGCCCTTTGTTCATATTGATAAACCATCTTAACAGTGCACTGTTATATCATAATCTGCTTATGCTTACATCTGGCCTGAGTACTGTATGCTGTGATACATTCAAATTGTCTTGTTATCAGAACTAGCTACAATTGACCAACCTTTTAAGACAGGAACAGTAACAGCTACAATTGACCAAACGATAGCTAATTCCTTTTTTAAAATGTACCCAGAAAAATAGTTTAGCTTCAACTTTAAAGAAAACTGACTACCTTTGAAGAACAGATAGTTCTGTATAAATACTAAGCAAATGAAAAAAAATTCAGTCTAAATCAATGTTTTACAATTATTTGATGTTGCCATCACAGTAAGAAATAGACATTGTCTGGTCCTCCAAAGCTGTCCTTTAGCCGTGACTTCAATAACAGATGCACCCTTCATCAATGAAAGCAGACTACAATCTTCAATAAAAACAAAGAACCTTTCACCAGAGGAAGTCAGCACCAAAGTTAAATAAAAGTGACGGAATCTGATGGATTCTTGCATTTTCCAAAGTGACTGGAACACGTTTATTCTGCCGTGAAAGTTTCATTTTTGCAGGAAAAAGTTTATGCTGACAATCACTACCAACAGAGGCATAAAACACAAATTAAATTTCCAATCTTTTGAAACCACAGATATCTGGCTGTCAAGTTAATTGAAGATGGGGTAATTTGTTCACATGTTTTCATTTCCCCATGAACAGCCTCATCCCCTGGGATGTCTCAGCAAGATGATGGCTGTCTCCAGCTGACCAAAATCTAGGCCAATTTATGTACATGTACATGTAGCATGCAAACAACCACAGCCACATGCTACTAGCGACAATATAGTAGTGAATTGTTTACAGACAACTGGATATAGATCGAATGAGGACTACCATTATTCTATATGTGTTATTTGTGTTTTGTAATGGGATGTGACTAATACATGAATTTTATAAAATGTGATCTATACTTAACAGATTATGGATTGTACTACATAAATATAAGTTGTCAATATACGAGTGTATTTCAGACTAGTCTGTCTTCATTTAATCAAAAGCATGTATATCTGTGCCAGCTTTATTACCCCCCACCCCCACCCCTGACATTTTTTTTGGGGTACATGCATCATTTTCAACATTTTCTTCAACTAAATGGCTTAGTTGGTTATAGCATGGTTTGGTCTATAACACAAATGGGTTCTATGGAGCCCAACCACCGTGTTATAGCAGGGTCACACTATATGTACATTTTCATCCAGTCTCAACTTCCATTAATTTTTTTTTTTCTTCCTGGATCTCAATTTTTGTGGCAGTTAAAAAAACGACATTTTTTCAAAACTTAAATTCATGGATTGGAGAAGTGATCCTGTTATTTCTACAACAGGTTAAGTGTTCATTGAACCATCAGGTTTCTAGCAACCATAAATTCTATGAAAATTAGAATGACATGAAAAATAGTGAAAATTCAGTGTATGGTAAAATATGCATCTACTCTCAGACCTAAGATCAACTCTCGGACGTAACACTTTCCATGGAAATGAAAACTGCATTCACGGAAAAGAATGTTTTGACTTGTGAAAATGAAGGTTTGGTGATTGCTGACAACTTTGATTTTTTTCCGTTATATATTGCATCCCAATTCACAGGAACACTTGAACCATTAAGACCTAACATGGAGTTCTGAAAAGAAAAGAAAAAAATTCTTTTTAGTGAATAAATACAGCATAAATGTAGCTCTTTGTATGCACTCAAATGCAAACAGATTTGTAGCTTATGAGACTCTTGTTAATAATAAGCAACTCTGAAAACTTCCAATGGTGAATTGCAATGCTTTAAACAACTGCCTAACTTGAAACATTATTTTTGACCATATATTGTTACTGTTAAGGATTTTGTTATATCTTTCTAAATGCAGGTATATTTAATTCTGTGAAATAGTTGATTTATCTTGCTTATACTGCATCAAACCAAGCTACAAAAATTCCAATTTTCATTTATTTTCTGAAATCATGTGTGAAATTTCAGCAGGATTTCTGTAGGTAGCAATGTAATTTATGGTATCTGTGATCATCAAATAGCACTAAAATGAATTACTACTGAACATTTTTTTATTGTCACCTTCCTCTCCGATGGGAAAACAGACACAAAAGTGAATGTTTTACTTTGATTATTAATACATTATATAGAAACAAAATGGGGTGGGAATTGTCATAAAATAAAATCAATGCAAGTCAAAATGATTTTTGCCTGTTTGGGTAATATGGTATACTCTAAGGTGACTTTTTCACCCCAAAAAATACCTAGCACAGACCATGTGAGTATTTAGATTCTCTAACGTATGCACATTTTCCTAAAGTTGACAAGAGAGTTAACAGCTCAAATATAGTTTGTTCCACACAGCAATATTATTTTTATCCAATCTGTAACACAGTAATTTTTCTGGTCAGCATCATTAAATATAGCTAAAAGTACCTAATTCATTTCAACAGATATATTTAAAATGAATTAGGCAGCTACATTTAATGACGCTGACCTGAAAAATTTATTGAGCTACAGATAGGATACAATTCATGATGCTATGTGGAATGGACTGTAGGAAAATGTTTTGGAGACTTGCTGCTTGGCGTGTACATACTGGTAATGGTCGTTAACACATTTTGGATAGCTGGTAGTGTACATACTGGTAATGGTCGTTACACACATTTTAGATAGCTGGTAGTGTACATACTGGTAATGGTCGTTACACACATTTTGGATAGCTGGTAGTGTACATACTGGTAATGGTCGTTACACACATTTTGGATAGCTGGTAGTGTACATACTGGTAATGGTCGTTACACACATTTTGGAAAGCTGGTAGTGTACATGCTAGTAATGGTCGTTACACACATTTTGTGCTATGATTAACTCAAATAAAGCACACAGGCTGAGATTCATCTGCAAGGTGTGGTTGATCTGGTGTTAAATGACTTTTTCAACTACTTTACTTCAAATGAATCACATATTGTTGTCATTTCATGATTTTTAAAAACAAATTAAAAATAGTTTTAAACTGTTCAGTATTATGGTTTGCTGACTTGTGTCCACTTGCTAAAGATTCTTTTCCTTAAAAAGACAAATTTTAATTTGGTATGACCATATAGCACCTTTATTCCACGAACATCTCTAAGTGAATGGCAGCCTAATTTATATTATTATATAAACAGCTAAAATTTGTTTCATAATAAGGACTTGTTATAAAAAAAATGTTTTTAATACCAATAACATAACAACTTTTACAATCACTAGTGTTTAAAATGGTGAATTCTCAAAACAATGAAAAAATTATTTAACTAATTTTCATTTTAAGTATTAATTTCTAATCTTCTACAAAAGAACATCTAAAAATAAATTGCTACAAAATTATGAGTATTGAGGGTTAATAGCTTTGAAACCATAAGCTGATGTCTTAAAAATTCCCCAAGGTACATATTTTGCAATTAATGAAAAATTACCAATCATAGAGACTGGCCCCAAATATTTGTTGGAATCTTCCCTGACTGGCATATATAGAGTATGCAGTGTATTAGAGTAATCAACAGAATGAATAACACAGACTCCTATACTCTTGCACATTATGCAAAGGCAGATCAGGGTCTATGTTGTTTGCAGTTGGAGTTATAAGCTAGAGTATATGGTATGTACAACTTGTGAGTATATATAGTATGGTACCATTTTTTGCATAACTTAAATCATAAACTGTCACATCACAAAAGAACAAATTTTTATAATGTTAACAATGTCTGGCAAGTTTCAGGCCATTCACAGAAAGCTGTGGGGCTATTTGCACACACTAAAATTATCATATACACATATACTGTAAAACCCCAAAAACATGCATAACTGGAAAAAAAAATGCATAAAAGCAGAATGACACAATGATACATGATATGCAAATGTTATTTTATGTCCATAAAGTTTGCCATCAAAACTGGGATTACTGGCAAGCTGAGGATTTATCATAAACTGAGGTCTTGCTAGGATTTTAAAACTAGGAGTCCTACAGGACTCCTGTTCTGGTAAAAATTGGAATCCCACCAGCAAAAGTTGCAGTCTGCTCCCAGAAAACTGCAGATTAGAAGAACTACTGGTTACCAGTGAGTTTAATTTCTACATTCTTTATTACACTGATATATAGCTCTTGTTTGTCCATCAGAGTGAGACTGAATTTTAAATATCCAAGGAATGGTCTTATTCCAAAATCGAAGCCAGGCATAACACTTTCTTACACTTGGCTACTGTCCCATCCAAATTATCAGTTCCAGCAACTTTAGCACTCTTGTGAATTTCTTCACAATCTTCATCAATTTGCTGCGTAACCCCAAAATAGTTATCCATATTTGTGACTGGCATTTTGTTTAAGTTTCAACGTGTCTTGATTCTGAGGTCACATGCACAACTTATTCAGATATACTCGGAAATGAACACAATAATGAAAGCTCCAGTTGTTTATTTGATGTACTTTTATAAATGACCACATGTACATTTCTGGGTTTTTCTGCCTCTGAATTCAGTCACTGTAAATATCAGCATGTTTTCCCACACAGGAGCCAGTCCAAGCCTTTGAACTTGCCTCCCAGCTATTTGCATCATGTTCTTTTGATGTACTCTTATAATGGCAACATGTACATCAGTGTGTCTTTCAGCCACTGAATTCTGTCATTATAAATATCAGCACAGCTAATTAATCAAGACATTTTCCCACTTAAGCAGGTGGCTGAAGCAGGACTGTAAAGTCTTTGAACTTTGCCGCCTACTTATTACATGCATACAGAGGACTCCTGCCAAAGTAACTTTCTGTGTCATAGATAAAAGAAAATTGCATCCAAATAAGCGTGATTAAGCATTTCCGAGACCTCTGATAAAGTATACAGTATATCTAATTAACATGAAATAAGGGGCATAACTCTGATGTGTGCATGTTGATAGGCCGATTTCATGACAGTCCACTGAAGAATGTTAAGAGTAGTTGCACACACATATATTTTTGGATGTGTATATACTATTTAAATACTTTGTTTCAGAAAACAAGAGAGAAATAAATAAACTTAATAAACAGGTTAAGTAACAAAAAAATTAAATCAAAAGCTAAAGGAAGACTCAGTGTTAAGAAGGATGAAGTTTTGAACGGAATAAACCTCAAAAAGTGAGCAAGGATTCACTCTGTAATAGTGATCTACATAACTGCTGCCTGACATCTTGAAAGATACAGCTGAATTGATGGTTGTGTCACAAAATCAATGATGATACATGATATAATTAAAATCATTTGGAGTCATAATTATAAAATAGAATACATTTCTAGTCAGGTACTGAGATACAAGTTTTCTCTGGCTACTTTTACAGAATAAGATATGAAATAAACTACTTATTTCCTTGTAACCCACATAGCCCACCCATGTACTGAATTTAGAAGTGACATTTTATTCATGTTCTTGATTTGTAATATGTTTGCTGCATAGTACATTTTCTTCCCATGTCTTTGTGTAAATATCCATTTTTTGAATATGGCTGGAAACTATATGGTCAGCCATCATGAGCATGATCTAGAGATTGCATGAAGTATCCCAATGCTACACCCACCTGCCATATAATGGCACGGTCATCAAAATCATTAAAGGTGTAATTATCTCTTGTAATACATGATGTTATAATGGTATCAAACATTCAGACAGCCTGGCATGTTATAATGGTATCACACATTCAGACAGTCTGACATGTCATAATAGTATCAAACAGTCTGACATGTCATAATGGTATCAAACATTCTTGACTGCCTGACATGTCATAATGTTATCAAACATTCTGACAGCCTGATGCCATAATGGTATTAAACATTCTAACAGTCTATCATGTCATAAGGTATCAAACATTCTGACAGCCTGACATGTCATAATGATATCAAACATTCTGACAGTCTGACATGTCATAATGATATTGAACAATGACAGCCTGACATGTCATAAGGTATCAAACATTCTGACAGCCTGACATGTCATAATGATATTGAACAATGACAGCCTGACATGTCATAAGGTATCAAACATTCTGACACTCTGACATGTCATAATGGTATCAAACATCCTGACAGTCCAACATGTCAAAATGATATCATAGGTTTTGAAAATCTCTTCTGTCATAATGGTATCAGATGTTCTTACTATCAATTGTGAATTTTAATGCTGCACAGTTTGACTGAACAATCAGACAACCTATATTACATCTGCAGGTGTGTGTTGTTGTCGTTGTTGTTATTGGGTTTAACACCATTTTTCAGCACAAGATAGGCTATACATGGCAGCCAGTATAAATGGTGAGGAAGAACCATGGAAAACCCCGGAAAGAACCTCCAACCCACAAGAAGCAACTGGCAAGCTTTCTCATGTACCCACAATGGCCGAGCCTGAAACTCGAACTCACGCAGACAGATGTGAGATGGTGATGGTCCATAATAGTGAGTGCTTTAGACCACTCGGCCACTCAGG